>CM044444.1:7383191-7420641 GCA_024363595.1 Xenopus borealis | reverse complement strand
CATCTCTGGAGTATTAGCAACTATTGTATCAATTGTAACAGCCGCCTGTAATGAAACTCAAGGATACTGCTCAGCAGGGACAAAGATAAGAAATAGAGTCCTGCAGCAGGTCAGGTACCTGTGTGTTATCTGCAAAAACCTGCGGTTCCCTGCGGGTTTCGGGTATAGGTTCCGGGTGCTGGTAGAGACGCGGGTCGGGCGGCTTGTCTTCTCAATAGGGATTTTTACTCATTTTTTCTGATCACGCCTACTGAAAACAACTAGCTGTTTGAAGGTGAGCAACCCCTTTAAAGCCATGGATATGTATATTGCAGGCATGGGATACTTTATCCAGGAACCTGTTATCCAGAAATCTCCAAATTACAGGAAGGCCATTCCCCCATAGACTCCATTTTATTCAATTAAATGGTTTAAAATAAATTTCTGTAATAATTAAACAGTACCTTCACTCCAACTAAGATATAATCAATCGTTTTGGGAGGCTGAACAATCCAATTTGGGAGATCCAATTTCCCATAACTGGAAAACCCCAAGCATTCTGGATAACAGATCCACAGATTTCCTACTGGACACCAGAGTTACCAAAATGAGCTTTATTGTTACGCACAATGGCACTTTCATCGGATACAGAATTATGTGTGTCTGGCTTTTATGGCATTTGGTTGGTTTGGTATTTGCCAGCACTCATAGAAGTTAAATCGAAAACTCCAGAATCAGGCTCTTTTCAGACTTTATACTCTTTAGGCAGAGACATGCGGAGTGTTTCAGAGAGATTAGTTGCCCAGTGACTAACTGCCTCTTGTTTGGGCGACTAATCTTCCCGACAAGCCTTCCCACCAACTACATTCTAAATCGCTAGTGTGATGGCACTTGTTTTCTACAGTTGCCTGCACGAGGAAACTTCCGAAAACGATGTGATCCTGCCGGCAATTTAGATTCTAGCTGGCGGGAAGGCTTGTCGGGGATATTAGTCGCCCCAAGATGAGGCGATTACCCAAAAAACCCCGCGTGTCTCTGCCCTAAGTGTTCAGTTTGAGACGCAGTGGGAGGAGTCTCTCTCGGGGATAGGATATATGAGGGTCGAAGGGGCCAGTTTTCCAATGTGCAGTTTCAGACTCTGGGGCAGGGGGCATTAATTAAACTCCCAAAGCCCACCCTTAAAATCTGTAGGAACATACAGTATTGGCTGAAAATAGGAAGATCTAAAAACTCCATGATTATACAAAGCTTTATCAAGAATCACCTCCCACAGGAGACTGGCTGATTTGATTAGGTCATTTTCATTGCATTTAGCATCATTCCAGAACATTTGCTGTTTAATTGCAGTAAAACATTTGCTGATATATTTCCTCTCTGCATTTGAAAAA
This sequence comes from Xenopus borealis, assembly GCA_024363595.1. Lineage (NCBI taxonomy): Eukaryota > Metazoa > Chordata > Amphibia > Anura > Pipidae > Xenopus > Xenopus borealis. The sequence goes on along the minus strand of CM044444.1, from coordinate 7,419,274 downwards.
ATATATTTTGGACTAGAATTTTGTAGACATTTCTAGACATTTTCTTTTCCTGTCAGATGAAACCAGCTATAATTAGTGATGGGCGAATTTATTCACCTGGGGTGAATTTCGCGGCGAATTCCCGAATAAATTCGCAAAACGCCAGGAAAATTTCGCCTGGCAATGTGCGCTGGCGTCCAAAACAAGATGTGGTGGTGTTACATGTATTTTTTACCGTTTGAAAAATTCAATGAAGCGAAATGCCCCCAGACTCGCCCAACACTAGCTATAATAACTTGGGGCACCAGTGGTTACATGTGTATAGTAATCTAAGAGAGTATCATGGGAAGGGGGATCTACTCAGATTCAGAATCCTATTTCTTAATTTCTTTCAGACTTTGGGCTCAAGCATTGGGTTCCTAAAACCACACATAGTTTTTGTTACTTACGCTACATAACTTGTTTAAATCTTTGTTGCCGTCTGTCATGCAATTCACAAACACAGTGAGCAGGCAGCAGCCATTTTATTAAAGGGCACCAATCATAACTAAAATGATTTACTAAGTAAATACACTATGTGAAAGTTCAAGAAATCCGATTTTTAAAACAGTTAGAATTGTTTGTATAATGTAAATCCTCAGCTCACTATACCTTCTGCAAAATCTCCCCTATCTCCACTGTAGTTCTAGCTGAGGCAGGCATCTTGGATTTCACTGACTCCTCCTACCTATATCTTCACAGCCAACTGTAGCTCTGAAATCTCGCACATGCTCAGTTGAAATTCCTTGCTTGCCTAATAAACCTTCTAAGCTATTTTGAAATCTGCCAAACTTGTGTGTTAGTGCTGCCACCTTGTGGAAGTTGGTGTGTGCACTTCTCTTGATACTTCTTGAGTTTACTAAAGCTAGGCATTGTGGGTAGAATAATCAGGGCAGTGCTACAATCTGAGCATGCTCGTGAACTCATTTGCATGTTGTAGTCACAGTATGGATTCCCTCAGTGAGAGAACATTTGACAATGTATGGGATTTTTGAAAAACTGCTGTTTTTCCCCCCAAAAAACTGTATATGTAGTTTGATTAAACATGTTTAGGTTGTACTGGTCAGGTTGTTAATATGTGTTTGATTTTGGCTGTGATTGGTGCCCTTTAAGGCAAGCTTTGTATCAGCACAAAATGCTACTTACATTCTGCCATGCACTGGCTACACAATTATTGACCGTGAAGAGGGACGTGGAACGAGAGGAGAGCAGTGACATCTAGGAAATGCAGAACAGAAAGTAATTGCCTGTCCCTTCTCTCTGCCTGAGGCGTAGAGGCGGAGCAGGCAATATATAATTGACAGCTAAGTCTTTTTAATAAGTTTTTAACAGGTATGGGTGCTTTATAAGAAAAATAATATGGGGCTTTATGTTTAATTTAAAATAACTTTTATTTCACACCTTTTTATGTCTGGGAGACAGGTCTCCTTTAAGAGATGAATTTATGGGGTTTAACCTGGAAATTCAGCTCTGCTACTGCAGAAATTGCTATTTCGCTCATTGCACTAATGATCCATTCCGATTCTGATGTTTTAAGTAGGGAGAGGCGGATCGAGCCCTAGAATTACCCCTGGGTGTGGCAGCGCCTACAGTTCCCAGCAGGGGGAGCAGTATTGGGTCCTATCCTGACATTCACTGACATCGTGCACAGGACTGACATGATTTGTTGTTTCTCAAGCCTACGTGTGTTTTGCATTCTGAGTTAGCGTGGCCTTTGAAATGAGTGATGAGACAGGAGAAGGGACATTTACCGACACAAAGTGCAATTTCAGATCTATCATGTGTATTACCCACAATGCAGCATTCCCCCCACGACCCTAGAATTACCACTTTCACTTTGCTGAAAAATTGTTGAAACTGGTGTCCATTTTTTTTTTCTGCACAACAATTTTTTTCTCACTCCAAATTCGATGAGCGTTTTCTATTACGACGCCTTTTTTTTGGTCGCAGCAAATCATGGTGCCTTTTTTGTTGAGGCGAATTTATTTGCGGCATATTTTTCTGGAGTTTTGCGAAAAAAGGGTGGAATAACGTAGTGAAAACAGTGTCGGGCTGGGACATCAGGGGCCCACCCAAAAACTTTACACTAGAGGCCCACCAAAAAAGTTTTAGACCACTCTCAGTACTATTATTCTTCCTCTACTCATTCAACCTCTATTCTCCTAGTGTATTTTCTTTACATACTATAATCTGTTACTACATCTATTTAGCCTCTAGAAATAGGGAATGGCCATGAACTTGACTAAATTAGCAGCATGAGGGCCCACTGACACCTGGGCCCACCAGGACTTTTACTGGTCTCCTAGTGGGCCAGTCCGACTGTAATGCCTGCCGTCGAGCGTTGGCGCATAAATACTGGCGCACGTCAAGTCGGACACCCATGCTGGAATGGGCGGCCTATGGCCACATCACCTTGAAAATGTCCGATCTTGAAAGCTAAGCAGGGCCAGGCCTGGTTAGTACCTGGATGGGAGACTGCCTGGGAATACCAGGTGTTGTAGGTTTTTTTATGCCTGTATACTTAGGTGTTATGACATCTAATTTGGGCGCCTAGCTTCCTATTGGTTCCTGATGTGTCTGTCCGTCCTGAGCCTGCTCCTGATTGGTTCCTGGTCCCTTAAATACCTTCCTCTTCCTCCTCACATTGCCCAAGCTGGCTTCTGTGTCCACAGTTCCTGCTCAAGCCTTGCCTGATATCTGATTCCTGGTTTTCGACTCCTGGCCTGTTTATTGACTTCCGAACCTCTGCCGCCCGAACCGACCTCTGCTTGTTCCTGACCTCTGATCCTCTGCCGCCTGCACCGACTCTTTTGCCTGTTTTGACTTCGCTTCTGTTTCAATCCTTGACGGTACCTCGATCTCGGCTATTCCCTGCTCCTTTGCCTTCTCTGCCGCAGAAAACCCGGGGGCCCCAAAAGGGCGTCGGTGGAGATCGGAGCCGTAAAGGAGTTTCCGTGTCCACCAGTCTTCCTTGCACCAGTGGCTCTCCTTCGGGATCCAAGCTATCCATAGGATTCAAGGTAACAGATTGTTACACCGACACTGAGTGAAAACTTCACACTTTTGTGGAGTAACGATCATTCAACTGGGTGACAATGAACTTGGTGAAAGGGCTCGAAAATTCAATAGCGCTGAGCTCTTTCTCTGACGAATTCTCCTCCAAGCCTGGATCAAATTGTTTTAGTGCAACTTCACATGAATTCACTGTATACTGTACTGTATCTCATTCCTAAATGAATATGAGAAGGAAATCAATATTGCATCACATTAAAAAAAAAAAAAAGCTTTAAGCCATTTTTGCATAAAGAATTAGAGAAAATGGTTTCTATTCAGGTCATTTTGCATAATCTTTTTTCTTTCATTGCGGCTGCATTTAATGGAGCTTTGTTTAATATATATTTGTGTTTGTCACTTTCCATTTGCAAAATAAAACACAATTATGTTATTAGATTTGCCCATTTGCAGTAAAGTGAAGTTAAAATAAGGCTGTGGATTATCCCTAAAGAGCTTATTCTACTTTAATTAAATCAGTGCTGTTTTGCTGTTTGGGTTCTTCAGAGGCACACAGCACATTTTTCTTTAAATTTGCTGGTTCTGATCAGGGCGGTGTAACATAACGTTAATGGTAAATATAAATACAGGCTGCATGTCTCTATAACTACTGCTTGGAATCTAAGAACACAAGTCTGCAGGGACATTAGATAAAATAAAAAAGGAATTAGCTAGGCCTAATCATATTTGTTTTAATTCTCTCTTGGGGAGGTAAGCTGTAGTGTAGTTTTATGTAGAACATACAGAATTTGTGACAATCTGCTTAATGGTCAGTCTACACAAGCAGATTCGGGGAGAATAGTCGCCCCAGCGACAAATCGCTTCTTCTTCAGGGCAACAAGCTCCCCGAACTGCCTTCTCCCTTCCTCTTCCCGCTAAATGGAAAATTGCCCATTGGTTATTCCCGAAGAAGAGTTGGTGGGGCAACTAATCTATGAATTTCCACTTGCTAGTCAAACTGCACATTAACTCATTTGGTAGCAACCCGTCTGCTGGACTCCGCTCCAGCCTCAAATTATCACGTTTCAATGTATGGGGGTAGAGGGGTGCTTTAAAAAAAACAAATACTGGGTTTGAAAAAATGAAAAAATATATTTATTTACCAAGCATTGTAAAAACAGAGCAGGTACCAAAAAATACTAACTGTGGCTACCATACTTGTATCATGTTACCTGACGCGTTTCATGCCTCCCTTTGGCACTTCATCACTTTGCGCCCAAGGATGGAAGTAAAAACCTTCTTCTTTGACTCGACCCCTAAAATGAATCACAAAGCCTGCAGAGCATCCATCATGGCTTGCACTTTGTTTCCCTGCATCCAAATGCGTTTCACTTTGTGTCCATCAGGGAGAAGATACAAATTATTTGTGATTTTATTGAAAGAGAACACCTGCCGTGCACCAGTAAGACACTGCCGGGGGCAGAGCAATATCCATCTTACAAAGCGCTGTCCCTGTCAATTACTTACCCTTTCACTGTCTGAGGCAGAGACACAGGGATGGGGCTGTTTGTTAAAAGAAAGCGGAATTCTTGGATTTACCTGTTATTTCTATTCATTGGGAAGGTGAAAGGGAACTGTTGTGAAAAGCTTCATCATACTGAAATAGGAAACGTTCTAAATACAACAGTTGAATAATAAATTTTAACTTCGAATAAGTCTACGAATTTACAAGCTCAACCTGAATTTGTAAATGTACAAGTTCGGAAAAAACTTGAAAAAAATTGCCTTGAATTTTGACCGGGACTTCTACATGAATTTTTTTTTTTTTTTTTAGATGCTGAAGTTTTATTCTCAAGGTTTTTTTTCCATGTTTTTTTGTGCTCAATTAATACCAAACAGGCAAGTTGAAGTCGGCGCTATGAAATATGTCGGGGCCATAGAAATACATGTTAATATGTAAGATGTTTTATCCAAATAACCTAAATTTTAAAAAAATATTCTCTTTGTGTCAGTAATAGTAAAAGAGTACCTTGTACTTAATCCAAACTAAGAAATAAAACAGGGGGCCATTGCCATTACAATAAAAAATACAAATACAGTAGAACCCCTATTTTTAACGCTTTTCAAGGGACCAGGAAAAAATTATGTGAAATCCTGGAAAATGTAAAATCAGGGAAATGTGTTAAAAGTAACTTTTTCTTCAAGTTCTGAAAGGATGAACGCACAGGAGTCTGTTTTACTTTGAGATACAATATTTACTGTGTTAGTAGCAAGGGTGAAAGGGCCAGTAACATAAAAATTTTTTTTTTAAATTTGTTAGTATACTATGGAAAAAAGTTTAAAATCGCAAAAATCTTCATTAAAGGGCACCAATCATAACTAAAATGATTTACTAAGTAAATACACTATGTGAAAGTTCAAGAAATCCGATTTTTAAAACAGTTAGAATTGTTTGTATAATGTAAATCCTCAGCCCACTATACCTTCTGCAAAATCTCCCCTATCTCCACTGCAGTTCTAGCTGAGGCAGCCATCTTGGATTTCACTGACTCCTCCTACCTATATCTTCACAGCCAACTGTAGCTCTGAAATCTCGCACATGCTCAGTTGAAATTCCTTGCTTGCCTAATAAACCTTCTAAGCTATTTTGAAATCAGCCAAACTTGTGTGTTAGTGCTGCCACCTTGTGGAAGTTGGTGTGTGCACTTCTCTTGATACTTCTTGAGTTTACTAAAGCTAGGCATTGTGGGTAGAATAATCAGGGCAGTGCTACAATCTGAGCATGCTCGTGAACTCATTTGCATGTTGTAGTCACAGTATGGATTCCCTCAGTGAGAGAACATTTGTGACAAAGTATGGGATTTTTTAAAAACTGCGTTTCTTTTCTCCAAAAAACTGTATATGTAGTTTGATTAGACATGTTTAGGTTGTACTGGTCAAGTTGTTTAGATTTTGGCTGTGATTGGTGCCCTTTAAGGGTCAGTTGTGGTTGCTGCAAGCTGTCCAATCATTTGGAGGACTGCCTGTTGCCCATAATTGAAAACTCCAACAAAAGCTTATTCTATTCATTCAACATAAATTGCGCACCGATAAAGTATTTTACATTCACTGACTTCTACACTATATGGAATTGGGAAACCCTGCTTATAAAACTGTTGAATTATTGCACGATAAATCTGCAGGTCACCAAATGAAAATGATAAAATGGTGATGCTAAACCAGTTAATGACATTGAAGGAATCTCAGGCTCATAAAAAGAGTGGACAGAAAAGACATATCTTCTTAGATTAGCTGGAGGCCTACTAGTGTTTCAGGAGATTTCTATATCGGTTCAGCGGATACTTATTAGAGGCATAAAGTCATAAATCAGAAAGCCACAGTGATGGTTACATTAGGGAAACCTTGTGTGATATATGATGATGTATTAGAAATAGGCACATTCAGGACATCCCCTAAGCAAAGCTAATTCTAATCAGAACTACCTTTAAAGGAGACCCAAACGGTTTTTTATTAAAATCCCCTACCCCCCTACTATACATTGACCCCCCCCCCAGCATAGATGTTACCCCTGGGAAATGCCCCTACCTCTTTACTTAACCCTCGTTGCAGATTTAGAGCATCGGAGTTTATGAGCGCCATCTTTTTTGGGTCTTCTTCTTCTGACGCAATTTCCGTCACTTTTGGCGTATGCGCAGTTGTCATAAACCAGAAGACTCCTCTAACTGCACATGCACTGATGCGCAGCTGACTTCACAGAGATTATCGAAGAGAAGAAGATGACGCCCGTGGACTCCGATGCCCTGAACCTGCAACAAGGGGTAAGTAAGGAGTTACGGTGGCCATACAGGGGGCGATAAAAGCTGCTGACAGACCAAGTCGGCAGCTTATTGGCCCGTGTATGGGGCCCTCCGACGAGCTTTACCTATCGATATGTGCCCGAAAGTTGGCCAGATGTCAATTGGGTGGGACTAAAAATCCTGTCAGATCACAGCCGCATCTGTTCGTCGATGTGGTCCCGCGATCCGACCGCCCATATCTCCTCTATTGTGATCTGACCATTGGGCCCTAGGGCCAAACGAGAGGATCTCTTCGTGTATGGCCACCTTTTGGGGCATTCACAGAGGGTAATACTTAGGCTGAGGGGGGGGGGGAGAGCAGGGAGGGCTGTCTATGTAGGGTAGGGGATTTTAATAAAAAGGGTTTGGTTCCAGTAACGTAACTAGAGGGCAGCGGGCCCTGGTGAGGAACGTGTAGCTGGGCCCCCAACCCCCTCCGAACACGATTTTCAGTGTGGCTTCGAGTGGTGAGCAAGCTGCCAGGAGCCCTTAGGGGTTGTAGGCCCTGGTAGTTCTGCCACTGTTCGGTTCTCCTTTAAGGGATACACTACAATGGGCCCCACGCTTTAAGGGGCAAATCAGCAGATGTATACAGGGCTAGATTTAGGGTAGGAGGGTATTTGCCTTGAGTTCTTACCATTACAAGGTGGTGGGGGTGTATATAAAAGCAGAAAGGCGTGATTTTTCCTCCTGCAGCCCCCCAACTACTCCATGTAGCTCACCAAAAGCTGCTGGCAGGTAGGTATCAGGGGGGATTCTGAGAATTGTAGTCTAACAACAACTGTAAGGCTGTCAAGGGGAATTCTGGGAGTTGAACAAAAGGTGAAAGGCGTTGGAGGCCCATTCTGTTCTGCACAAGCCCTGGTTGTAAGCAGTAGCAAAGTAAGGGTCCCTTGGGTACCAGTAAATCTGCTTGTAGGATATGACAAAACACTTATGTTTGACCTGCAGCCTCCAGTTTTTACACTGTACAACTCCCTGCACGTTCAGCGGATCCTTAAGAGAATCATTGGGCATGCATTCGCTATAATAAGAAGGTGCACCTTTGTTTTTATAAGCAGCCCTGATAGTAATTGTTTCTTCTCTGAACTGGCGAGTGTGCAATTGCCATCTGTGGCTGAAATGAATTGTCCCTTTATTGCGTATCTGTAACAAGAAATCCATCCCCTTGCTGTGTCGTGTGAGACTTGGCAATAATAATCTTTAAAAGCAGCTTGGGTTGTGTATTTATAGTCACCAGGTGCGCAGGAGACACTTTCATGAGGAATTACTGTCGGCAGGTAGATGGGTGATAATATAATTGTGCATGTGGTTATATCTGGATTAAATACCCCAATTACTCCCAGCGCTGCCTCTCATTCTCCTCATCTAGTTCATTTTAAGATGGAATAATAAATGTGTCCAGTAGTGCATAGGGGATCATAATTCCCAGAATCATTTAGCCATTATTATCTTTATATAAAGTGTTCATTACCTTCTGCATAACGCCTCCTTCCTTGTCTGCTTCACCTCATTCAGATTTTATTCATCACCCGCCATCACTCTCCCTATCCCTCACTCTCTCTGTCCCTCTCTGTCTTGCTATCAATAACTGATACAATCGGTAAAGAGGGGCCTACCCAAACAGAGCTTACAATTTTGTATAGTTTTCAATTTATTAGCATCCCTATTCTGTGCAGCTTGCAATTAAAAAAGCTCTCTGATTGTCTGGGTCACTGACCCCAGGATTGAAATAATTGTATAATTTTTTCCATGCCATCTCCTTTTTATCTATAGGGTAAATAGTCTCCAGAAACATGATTCCAATTCAAGCCTGAGAATAGCAAAAATAAATACATAAAACATATTCCCCTATATGTAATATAAGGCACTAAGTTTGCCCAGGGGCAGTAACACATGGCAACCAATAAGATGCTTGCATTTAAACAGGTGACTAGTGAATGCTACCTGCTGATTGGTTGCTATAGGTTACTGCCCTTGGGCAAACTTAGTGCCTTTTATTACATAACCCCAATAATCTTAACTGTACTAAAAGTTCATATTAAAACCAACTACACCTTGAAATGCTAAGAGGAGAAGATTACTTTGACAATTCATTAGCACAGTCTGGGCCCATCACCTACCCTAAATTGCTGAGCATAATGTTTGATACTGCAAAGAATCAAGAAAGCATGAGGTCTCCCCAAAATGTCAGTAGTAGACATGAAGGGATTCTGTCATGGGAATATTTTTTTCTTTCTTCAAAACACATCAGTTAATAGTGCTGCTCCAGCAGAATTCTGCACTGAAATCCATTTCTCAAAAGAGCTAACAGATTTAATTTAATTTTGAAATCTGTCATGGGGCTAAACATATTGTCAGTTTCCCAGCTGCCGTCAGTCATGTGACTTGTGCTTCAGTCACTCTTTACTGCAAGTTGGAGTGATATCAACCCCCCCCCCAGCAGCCTAACAACAGAACAATGGAAAGGTAACCAGATAACAGCTCCCTAACACAAGATAACAGTTGCCTGGTAGATCTAAGAACAGCAGTCAATAGTAAAAATCCATGTCCCACTTTGACTCCTTCATTTACATTGAGTAGGAGAAACAACAGCCTGCCAGAAAGCAGTTCCATCCTAAAGTGCTGGCTCTTTCTGAAAGCACATGACCAGGCAAAATAACCTGAGATGCACCTACACACCAATATTACAACTAAATACACTTGCTGGTTCAGTAATGACTGTTTATATTGTAGAGTGAATTATGTGCAGTGTAAACAGTGTCATTTAGAAATAAAAACTACATAATAAACATCATGACAGAATCCCTAATGTTACAGTGTACATCATGCACAGAAGTCACTGACAGCACCGTGGAAGGAGTAGAAGGTTTCAATGATGTCCTGACATAAAGGTCTATTTCTACATATAAATATATCAGTACATGAAAGGTGTCTGAAGATATCAGTTATATGTGTCAGGACTGCCCATGTGGAGGGGAACCTTATCATCTGGGAAATACCACCTTGTATTTATCTTTGATATGGAAGTGACAGATACAAGGAGATGACACAGGCAAATAATCAAAGGCCTGACGAATTCCAAAGAGAAGCATATTGGAATATGTAGTGGCTCTGACATTATTACTCCATGTCAGAATAGCCACAAGGTCCCTAAAGAGTAACAAACGGAATTTTTAACTACTTTCGCTGAGGAATAATGGTGGTTGCATAGCAACTTGGTGAGAGTAAGAAGGCCACTGGCAGTACTTCAAGGGTCGGGGAACTCAATGCCCTCAAGTTTTCCTTCAATTAAAACCTTAACTGTTCAACAGAAGTCTGGCAAGGAGGCTTTGCATCATTAAAAAAACTGCTACCACTTATAACTGGAGACAGAATATTGCACAAATACTTTCAGAATATGGCAGAAAGAATTTGTTTGTCTGATGTCGGGGAAACGGAAAACCGTATCTGGTCAGGGTGAGAAGGACTGAAAGGAGCCAAAAAGCCCTTCACAAGCAATTACATGCAAAGTGATATCTGATGTCACATATTCCTGCTGAAATGCTTCCCTTGTTACAAGCGGAATATCCATATCTCTGTGGTTAATAGAATACTTAATAATAAGATACTTAAAGGGGTTGTTCACCTCTGAGTAAACTTTTAGTATAATGTAGAGAGTGATATTCTGAGACAATTTGCAATTGGTTTTCATTTTTTATTGTTTGTGGTTTTATAGTTATTTAGCTTTATATTCAGCAGCTCTCTAGTTTGCGGTGTCAGCAATTTGGTTTCTAGGGTACAAATTACCCTAGCAACCCTGCATTGATTTGAATAAGAGACTGGAATATGAATAGGAGATGGACTGAATAGAATGATAAGTAATAAAAAGTAGCAATAACAATACATTTGTAGCCTTACAGAGCATTTGTTTTTAGATGGTGTCAGTGACCCCCATTTGAAAGCTGCAAAGAAACAGAAGAAAATTGCAAATCATTAAAAAACTATGAAAAATAAATAATGAAGACCAATTGAAAAGTTTCTTAGAATTGGCCCTAATACAATATACTAAAAGTTAACTTGAAGGTGAACCACCCCTTTAATAAGAATAATAATTGTGCAAATTTTCACCCATTTCTCCTTTCTTGAACTTGTGTTCAGATTTTATTACTGGTGCCATCACCAAACAAGTGGGACTGTCCTCGTTTTTATTATTAACATGTATTTCTATAGTGCATATTTCGTATCGCTTTATTTCTTACTCTTCTCTTCAAAAGAGTTTTACCACTAAATATACTAGAAATTCTAGTCTAGAATAACCACACATTGGCAGTAGTGTTATACAACAAGCTCAAAATTTGGTCCCGATCTAGTAAACCATAGCAACTAGTTAGCCCGTAACATTTACACAGAGGTGTAACTCCCCTCAAAATATAAACATAGTTATGCACCAACCACAAACAATTCCACAAAACTTAAAGGGAAACTGTCATGGGAAAACTTTTTTTTTTTTAAATGCATCAGTTAACAGTGCTGCTCCAGTAGACTTCTGCACTGAAATCTATTTCTCAAAAGAGCAAACATATTTTTTTATATTCAGTTTTGAAATCTGACATGGGGCTAGACATTTTGTCAATTTCTCAGCTGCCCCAGTCATGTGACTTGTGCCAGCACTTTAGGAGGGAACTGCTTACTGGCAGGCTGTTGTTTTTCCTTCTCAATGTAACTGAATAGAACACAGTGGGACATGGGTTTTACTATTGAGTGCTGTTCTTAGATCTACCAGGCAGCTGTTATCTTGTATTAGGGAGCTGTTATCTGGTTACCTTCCCATTGTTCTGTTGTTAGGCTGCGGGGTGGGGGAAAGGGAGGGGGTGATATCACTCCAACTTGCAGTACAGCAGTAAAGAGTGAATGAAGTAAATTAGAGCACAAGTCACATGACTTGGGGCAGCTGGGAAATTGACAATATGTCTAGCCCCATGTCAGATTTCAAAATGAAATATATAAAAATCTGTTTGCTCTGTTGAGAAATGGATTTCAATGCAGAATTCTGCTGGAGCAGCACTATTAATTTTTTTTCCCATGACAGGATCCCTTTAACATCAGATATTGCCCTTGAGTGAACCTGATCCATGGTGCATTCCATTCCTTATCTCTCCTGCTTACTTTGATTTTTTTAGGATCCCAACCAAAGTCTATTATAATGCAGAATATGTTTCATACCTTTGTAAATTTATGTTAAGTAGTTTTCTGGAAAAGTAGAATTACAAACACTGCGCTGACAAAAAATGGGTGCCTTTCAGCTCAAAGGTGCCTTTGAAACCCAGCATGAGAAGCAGTGTTTAATATCACAGTGGGAAGCTGGAATTGAAGTTTATCTTCAAAAAGCCTGGAGAAAGTAAATGATGTTTTCCCACTGCAAATAACTCCACTACAAACAGCATGCTGTATCATGGCTGCCTAAACTATGATACTAATGATTCCACTGCTCTCTTCTCCTTCTCAGTTGAGCTACTGGCAAAGGATAACATTCCTCTTTTTGTGCAATTCCTGCTCATTGCAGGGTATCACATGTTAATGGCTGAGATGCCCCACTGGAAGACCCTAAACCAAAGTTAGTTTTTGGTCAATTTTCAAAGAATATTTGCACCAGTCCCCAACTTTAGAAGTGCTGAGTTACCTTTTGCCGATGACAGTCATTCTCAGTCATGTCCTTGAGGTTATAATTCAAAGGAGGCTGACCTGAAACCACAAGTTGGGCGGTATGGGTCACGTAGATGAGCTGTGGTCCAGGTTCAGGTAAGGGGTGGGTTCAAACTTCAAGCAGGGCCTCTCTGCCCTTTAGTGATGTAAAATGAGTACATGTTACTCATAGACTGAGTATTTAAACTGTTGTGTAGTTTATTCATTTCAGGGAGCTCAAAGAGTAGTTCCCTGTGTTCCCAGGATGCTAATAATTGTTACTAAAGTACCTACACAATGTGGTTGGGAAGCAGTTGTATTTGCTCTAGTTCAGAATACCAATAAATGGCGGGAGGAGGAGAAGAAAAATACCCTCTCCTAGGTCATTAATGAATAAGTTAAAACTGGACCCAATTCAAGAAAAATAGGACCCAACCCAATTTTATAAACAGGAAATAATAACATGTGCTGTTGAGAAGGTCCATGACCATTCAGCTACACTATTAATTGTTTCTTTGCCCAGCCAGAAGGCCGAAGCAAAAGAAGGTCAAAGTATCACTTAGACGCTCTGCTGTGTTTTCAAGGAACCCTAGGTTGTGAGGGCATGGTGCACCTTGAGCCCCTTCATATTCCTTATAAGTACAGATACTACATTTTAACCAAAAAGCCTTGTTGATGTACAACAAAGAGTGTTAGGAAAATTAGTACACTCAGGAGGAAAGTTTTATCTTCACAATGGTACAGAACAAAAAAAAACCCCTCATATTTAGGGAGATATTTCCTCTTACATAAACAATTTATACACTGCATTTAAAATTCATGATAGTTCCCCTTTAAGCCAAATTCTCAGTTCTACAGTAAGTTCATGGCTGAGTAGTTATAGTCAGGAGTCTCTGGGGGAGCAGGATATAAACAACCCATCACATAAACACTTCATTACAGGCTCCTCAACCATCCACTCTACCGGAAATATTTATGCAATTATCTACTCAGCTTTGGATTATTATGGCACATAAAGATCTCATTAACTGGCTGAGTGACATCCTCTCTATGGAAGTTCTGCTTAAAGCCCATAGGTTACTGAATACTATTCCTGCACCTGTGTCAGGAAATGCCCTATGAACATCTCCATAGTGAAAACAACAATTACGTCTGTAGATTCCTTTCAGAGTGTAGAGATCTTTGAACAAGACCCAAGTAAGAATTACTATGAAAATAACTCCAGAAAGGTCTATTTCAGGCATATTATAAAGGAAAACCTCATTAATATAACGAAGACTGTTAAATTGTACTTCTGAGGAGTCACAGACAACTAATGTTCAAAGGTAGAATATAATCAAATACAGTTTATATACTATTCATTTTTCCCTTACAAATAAAGGTCCATGTAATACCAAGTGTCCCTACACCAGCGTATATACACCAGTGGACAAATTTAGAAGCACTGGTGATGCCCTAAGTGCTTTCCGGTGGCCTTAAGCTCCAAGAAACATGAATATTGACAGACAAGAGAGAAAAAGGACAGAAAAATAACCAAGTAGAGGTTGCCTTATGTAGCTGGACACCAAATTGTTCATCTAAGACATGGATAGTAAAAGCAGTTGAGGAGCAACACATGCATGAAAAATGTTCTTGGGGTGCCATATAAGTGCTATGATTGGCCATTTGGTAGCCCCTATGTGGATTGTCAACCTACATCGAGGCTCTGTTTGGCAGTACACCTGGTTTTTATGCAACCAAAACTTGCCTCCAAGCCTGGGATTCAAAAATAAGATCCTGCTTTGAGGCCACTGGGAGAAAAATCCAAGGGGTTGGAGAGCTCATGAGCTACTGGTTGAGGATCACTGATCTAAGAGAATTTGGGAATAATGACAGCTAACAAGAATCTGGCCAGTGTATAACTTCCTTCAACCCCTGATTGTGCCTCAACAACAAAGAAATGTATCATTGTGTCTGCAATTTCTAGCTGTCAGGCTGCAATTTTTTCATTGACTTCCATAGATGGTCTATTCTGTATAATTGCTTAACCATGACTGATTGTAGGATTTCAAGAATCAGAGACCACTTGAGGTGAAAAGATTTAACAAGTTTATGGGGTCAGAACCCCAAACAACTGCATCAAAGGGTTTTTATAGACTTGGGAACGTATGACGTGAGAACATATGCATGCAGAGTATGTCAACGAAAGGGGGTTACTAGTGGTTACCAGAGTTACCATATATTGCTCCAAAACACAGAAAAATAAAGAGCTGCTCTTACAGCCAAGGAGGTGGATCTGCCTCGAGGCCAGGGTTCTAGTGATCATGGCTAGCTTGAGAATATAGTCCATCCAAGTCAGTAGCTCTCAACAGGGGGAATTTGCACACATAGAACTCTTTGAAGCCTGTGTGGTGAATAGATGGATACTGTATAAGAGGCAGAATTGTACTGTTCCATTTTAGGCAACAGCCTAATTAATAAAACATGCAGGAAGTGAAGAGGAGCTGCAGATCATCTGTAGAGGCACCATAAACTGGGCATCATGATGCATTGTCATATCAAACCTGCCTAATCACTGTATAAAGAGATATCTATGGCACACAAAGGTGTGTTCAAAACAGTACATGTATGGCCATTTTGTTTTAATCCGATAACTGTAATAATACTAAAAGCAAATGTGTAATTTTTAGTAATAAAATAAAAAAACACCACTGACTTACAAGCCTGAAGGCCCTTAAGGAGAAGAGTGGTGAGCAAAACCTTTCCCTGCAGTGGCTTCCATTTTTTTTTTTTTTTTTCAAACATTCTGTCACTGCCATTTTTTTGTGCTTAAAGGGCAAGGAAAGTGTAAAATAGAATAAGGCTAGAAATGCTGTATTTTGTATACTAAACATAAACATGAACTTACTGCACCACAAGCCTAATCAAACAAATGATTTATGCTTTCAAAGTTGGCCACAGGGGGCTGTCATCTTGTAACTTTGTTATACATCTTTGTCTGACACTGGCACTGCACATGTTCAGTATGGTCTGCTTGAGTTCTGCATGGCTGGTAAGGTAGGGGCTCCCCCTGCTGTTCATAAGTGATTGTTTCCCTGCCAGAAGCACTAAATGAAGGGAGAATTTCACTGCATATAGTCAGGTTTCTTATAAAAACGGTACACATTTTAAAACTAAAGTATATTGGAGATAGATTTCTTTTTCATTAAAGAAAGTAAAAATGGGATTTTATTTCTTTGCCTTTCCTTGCCCTTTAATAAATATTTACAATTAGAATTGCAGATAGGATTTGAATTGGAAAGCGGATAAATCACCTTCTACGTGAGTGCAGGGTTGTGCTGCCACCATATACTATTTTAATGTCATTATACCAAGCTTGCATGCACTCAAGATGCCAAGAAGTAATCGAGTCAACTGAATATGAAGATGAGTTTTCTCTGAACTAATCCTCCTAAGAGGGCATACTTTACTCTGTAGCTAGAGGGTTTTTATAGGAACAGATGGCTTGGAGAAAACATTTTGGCTACCCAACCCCCCCCCCCCCCCCCCCCCCCCCCCCCCCCGCTGCATCTTTTGCTGAAGTCCATTAAGTTTGAAGCCTAGGAATTACAAGGATCCCTTATGAGTGATCACAAGACAATTAAATTCTCCTCTGCACAAAGTAATTAAGCAGTAATTTTGTCGATAGCAAGAGCTGCCTGAATATTGGACTGTGCTTTTATGAACATGGAAAAAAAAAACCTGACATGCTCTTAACATAGTAAAGAGATCAGCCATGCATTATATTAGCCTATTGATTGGAGGAGGGGTGCACCACATTGCTGGCCACTCGCAAATAAATTCTACTCTCTGCTCCCACTTTATTAACCAGATGTGGCTTTATAGATGTTAAAAGAGAACATCTGGCATCTGCTGATGGGTTTCTTTCTCATGGATTGGGGTATTTATGGAAAAGAGCACTGTGGAATGGGCTCTCGGACTCTCAGGATTGCCAGGATGGCTAATGTAAAGACTAGTCTAATGGTCAGTTAGTGAGTTGTCCTTGATAAGAAAGCAATCATTAGCAATTGGAATAATAAAAAATACCGAAATCTCTAAGGTGCAGGATGGTTTCTAGTGTGCATGTTTAAATATGTTCCAGTACTACAGCCAGTGGAGTCAACATGCGACATATAGGAAATTAAAGAGATACTGTCATGGGAAAAAAAAAATTCAATAGCGTCAATAGCGCTGCTCCAGCAGAATTCTGCACTGAAATCCATTTCTCAAAAGAGCAAATAGATTTTTTTAATTTGGATCTTAATACCATAAAGGGCATTTTTTTTACTTTCTTTAATGAAAAATAAATCTATATCCAATATACTTTAATTAAAAAATATGTACTGTTTTTCTAAGAAACCTGACTGTATGCAGTGAAATTATCCCTTCATTTACTTCTGTGGATAGGAATTGTCAGATGGTCCTTAACTGTTGTGTAGGGAAACAGTCATACTTATAAACAGCAGGAGGAGCTCCCGCCTTACTTCCCAGCCATGCAGAACTCCAGCAGCTTTGTTTGTTTCCCTGTAGAGCAGTCCTCGACTGTGTAGAGTATTGGACTTTATTTTTTGCCTTTACATCCCCTTTACTGTTTCCAACTCCAGCTGCAGGGACAAAGATCATGGAGCCAGATTTAAACAGATAAACTGGGATTCTATTTGGATGATTAATTTGCTGCAGCCACTGGTTCTGCAGAGTTGGAGAAAGTTTGTATTAAACAATACAAAAACTATAAAATCCACATTAGATTACATGACAACACAGACTTGTGCTGTTTTGATAATTTAGGATGATCCCTAAGCTTAGCCCAGATCACACTGAGCATGTGTATGTAGTCTAGTCTTGCAAAGATGTATAACAAAGTTACAAGATGTGGCCAACTTTGAAAGCATAAATCATTTGTTTGATTAGGCTTGTGGTGCAGTAAGTTCATGTTTATGTTTAGTATACAAAATACAGCATTTCTACCCTTATTTTATTCTAGACTTTCCTTGTCCTTTGTCTACTAGAAAATCATGTAAACATTAAATAAACCTAATAGCCTGGGTTTGCCTCCAATAAGGATTGATTATATCTTGGTTTGGATCAAGTACAATTTCCTGTTTTATTATTACAGAGAAAAAATAAATGATCTAAAAAAAACGAATTGTATGATTATAATGGAATCTATGTGAGACGAGTCGTCTCACATAGATTCCATTATAATCATACAATTCATTTTTACGACCTTTCCGTAATTCGAAGCTTTCTGGATAATGGGCTTCTGGATAACAGATCCTATTGCCCTTTGCATAATATACTTTGGGCCAGTGGTAGATTACCATAAAGATTCATGGTTTCCAGGAGACTTAGTGAAGTGGAGAGGTGAGGAACTGAAAGTGGATTGATTTGGGCACCACCTATTCCTTCCTTTAAGTTCATCTGTCCCTGCTTTGGGCACAGAGTCATTGAACATTCGATGCAAGGCACAGCTGTGCCACTTGTAAATTTATAGCACCCACAGGCCAATAATTAGTGATGGGCAAATTTTTTGGGCGCTGGCAATGGGCGCCAGCATCCAAAAACAGACACCGCGTCCAAAAGGAGATGCCGGCGAATTTTCTCCAGCCGAAATTTTGCTGGTGTTTCTCCTGCGCGAAATGTGGGGAATTCGCCCATCACTACCTATAATCATATTGCTAATTCAGAGTCACTCTTTTCTTTGAAACAGAAAAACTTTGGGCTTTCATCTCTGCTTTTTATTTTCCCAGCCTAACTTTTATCATGTCACATTTGATTGACTTCTTTGCGCATTCCCTGTAATGATATCATAAAACATATTTTTTAATTTCATTGTATGAAGGCACAGACGCAATGCACGGGGGAACAAAAGCACCAGACGGATTCAAGGGAGACTGAAGAAGAGTCAAAGGCTAAAACAAGCGGAGATTATTTACTGGATCTGCTACAGAGCTAGGGTGGCACTTGTTGACAAAAACAGAATTTTTAAGGTTAGCTGAGGCTACAGAAACAAACTAAAGCTTTCTCTCTTCCCTCAAAACAAAAAATAAAAAACACCATCATTAAAAAGATAATACATTACAGATAAAAAGATCATATAAGGTAACAGAAGGGCACAGCATATTTTGCTTTATATATATATAACACACAAGAGCCATAAATATCCTGTAAAATATGTCAAACACCAAGAAAATGGTTCATTCAGTACAATAATGATTAGTCTAGGAATATGCAGTGTGTGTTTCAGGCAAATTTAATTTGATTCTTTGGCCCTAAATCATAAATCTGTGTCAAACACTATGCCCTACAGTCAGGCGCTTTGTGTGCATTCGTTAGCAGTTTAATTAACAGCACGTGCCTGTCACTTCATAGATTAACCACTATTTGCTTGGTGTTTGGATATCGTAGTGGAATAAATAAAGAATATGACTGAAAGCATTTGGACAAACTTGATTCTGGCCTTTGTCTCTCAAGCTGCTGAGCTCAGGATTTGATGAGGGTTGAAGCTCAACAACCAGAGGATTAGGGTCATAGATTGGAGATCCCTGAATTATAATATGTTTTAAATTTCACTCTCATGTTGCTTTAGTTTCTCCTTTTCATAATGTTCCCCATTTGATTACTCTGGTTTCTGCTTTTCTCTCTGGACTCCAGCATAGCAGGAGGTAGATCTGCAAGAGGGCCTGAGGTGGATCTCAGTACAGAAGTCTAAGGTAACCAATCTTTAGTAAAGATAAGGAGCAGGGCCCTGTGAATGAGGTTTAACAAGTAGCAGGCTCCTGTAATAGAACATCCCAGTGGTGTAAGATAGTTAGGGCTAGTAAAAGCATTCATGTGCTCCACCAGGGAGAAACAGTTTAGGGTTCATCTTAAAGGAGAATCAAATCCCTAAACTAAGGAAAACCCCTACCCTCCATAGTCCCTCCTCTCTGCCCCCCTGCTCAGGTGTTAATACCTGTAAATGTCCCTAAGTCTTTAATTACCCCTCGATGCAGAGTTAGTGCAGCGGAGCTCACAGACACCATCTTTACCACTTTGGGAGTCTTTAATAAGTAAGCGATGTTTCAGCACATTCACGGTTGTAGCAATATTCCAGTACAAAACAACTGGAAATGCTCCGAAAGCCACGGAAATTGCCAAAGGGACCCAAATATTCGGGAAGCTGAAAATATGGCGTCCGTGAGCTCCGCTGCATGACTCTGCATTGAGGGGTAATTAAAGACCTAGGAGCATTTACTGGTATTAACACCTGTGCGAGGGGAACAGGGAGGGGGGACTATGGAGGGTAGCGAGTTTTCCTTAGTTTGGGGGTTTAGTTCTCCAGTAATGTAGTCAGTACACTGGAAAGGCACGCAGACAGGGCCCGGCGAAGCTGGTGAGGTGTCCTAGGCAACCAGGTCAGCCAACTTGCCAACACACACATGCGCTACCATGTAAGCAAATCACCAGTGAGCAAGAGCCTGCAATAAGTGTACAAGGTTCAGGACTAGGGGTAAGTGATAGAAGAGGAACATGCATAGAACCCCCCACCAGGTGTGGACTGAGAATCAAAATAAACCCTGGCATTTCAGATACACAGAGGCCCAATCAGCCCACACAGAGGCCCAAACAGCCCCCACCAGACAACTAAATGTTAACTTTCTATGGCACTTTATACAAACCCCTCTGAGATTTGCCAGAACCCACAGATTGCCAGACTGCCCCCCACCACTGCACCCTAGGCACATGCCACTTCTGCCTAAAACTAGGGGGAATGAAGCCCGTCTATGGCAGAAATGGTGTTAGGCGAGGCCCCCCTTCTCCCTCAGGTACAGCCGGAGTAATTTAACCTCCTCCACCCCTTTCCAGCTAGCCCCCAGTTAAGAACAATGGAAGGGGGCTGGCAACAGTGGGGGAAAAGAGGGCCGGTCTAGGGATGGAGGCAGGGGGAGGCGTGTTCGCCAGTAAAGATTTTTTAAGGAGATGCCTTTGTGTTGGAGCTCAGACTTACTTGTTTTTTGTTGATCTCCACAGATTTTTGCCATAAAATGTCTCTGTGTTTTAATTGAATGGTAAAGGCATAACCTGGGGGGATAGGGGGGTCCTTGGCCTAGTTCCAGCCCTTTTGCTTTGTCCATCCTGTTTGGTGAAACAAGACCTTCTTCTATTCTCTGGGTGTGTGAGTGTATAATACTGCTTGATATTGTCTAGCTGAATCTATTTGACACAAGTGTTAAGTGTACAAAGGGAGCACCTTTTCTGTTCAATAAACTTATGTAATGGATAAGAATGACTAGCACCAATTTCTTTTCTTTTTTTTATAATCATGAGTTTTGACATAACAGCTAAATGATCCCCATGACACAGACCCCCTCATCCCCCGTTTTTCACCCCTACCCCTTTCCTTAACCGCACCTTAGCAATACATGTATGCAATAAATTAAAATTGCACTGGTATTACAAAAGGACTGAACTTGGAGAAGGCAGACAGAAGAAGCCTAGCACCACCACCATTGCTCCCTAGGCACGGACCTCTTCTAGGGTTGCCACCTGGCCAGTGTTTTACTGGCCTGGCCAGTATTTTTGGTGGATGATCCGAATGTTTTTAATAGGAAAAAAAGATAAATATATAGGAAGGCCGGTATTTTTTCAAGAAAAGGTGGCAACCCTAGCCTTTTCTGCTAACCCTTAGTTCCGACCCTAATCACAGCATTGTAAATTCAGCAACAACACCTTTCCTACAGACACTTCCAGCAAGGGTTCGGCTGAGGGAGATTTTATATAACACCCCCTTTTTCCCACCCATTACACGCACTTTTCAGGCACAAATGCTATTCCACAAAACAGTACCTTTATTTTATTTGAAATTGCATTTGCTGTTACTAAAATTCAGTCAGTGTTTTTGAGGGGGTTTTCCCCTAAGCACACCTATCGCCTCCTTTTCTAGAGAGCAGAAAGATGCTCAGGTGCCTGATGTTAAAAATCAATACAGCATGTCAGCGTGGGAAATCACGGATCCAGCTGAAAACAGAACTGGCCTGTAAACCTTTAAATAAATATTAAACAGTGTAAGAAAACATTTGGTCAAATAAGCACAAACAGTTCTTTGCCTACAGGCAGCTGGCACTTGGCTAAGGAGTTATTATGTGTACTCTGCTTTTGCTTTTTTTCTGAACAGTCTTTTTGAATTAATTTTGAGTATAGCCCCACCAGGTGGAAACATCTAGATTCATGCATAAGGAGTAGCGATGGGCGAATCTCCCGCGATTCGCTTCGCCTAGAGATTCGCGAATTTCTAGAGAAATTCGCGAATCGGCGAAAAATTCGCGAAACGAGTCGCGGGACGATTTTGACTGACGCGCGACTCGTTTTTCGGCGAAATTTCCCCAAGCGAAATTTCGCTGGTGATTCGCGAATTTATTCGCCAGCGGCGAATCGCGGGAATTCGCTGCGAATTCGACCTAGGCGAATAAATTCGCCCATCACTAATAAGGAGGTCACTAAGATTTTTTACCAGCACATTTAGGGTAATGACAGGTGGGTCACTTTGTTGTTCACAGGTAACATAAAGGCTATGTGTCGGTGCCCTTATTTTAAGGTGTTCAGAGATGACTGCTTTGGGGGGAATGCAACCACCTTCCTCTGGGAGAAACATGGCCCCTTTGAACCTTCCTCTGTAATCATTGATTGTGATTGGCTTAGAGGCAGGCCTGTCTTTAGTGTTTGGGGCAAAGTATCTAGCACCAACCCCAACCTGTAGCGCTCTAACTGTAATTAAACTTCAATAGCAACAGTTATGAAAGTCCTTCTCAGACCTCCAGTTCCACCCCTGCAGACTGCAACACAGACAGCCATGATGTAATGCATCAGCACTGACACTGTCTAGCCTTACTATACACACAATCCCACAGCTTCAGCCCCTTCACAGAATATGATATGCACTGGAATATCTTTACTTTCCCACAAGAAATATCTGCTGCTCTGTAGGCTGAAAAAGGCTGGGACCTGTGTTGGCTGCTCCAGCTACAGGCAGTTGTTTATTAGATGCTGCACTTACTCCTGTATGGACGTAGCCTCGTCCGATATTTCAAATAGTCTGCATGTTAAGACATTTAATTTTCTTATTTTTCCTTTCTTTTGTCAGACGTTGGTGCATAAGGATTGATGCCCAGTTGGGTTATTTAATAAGCTTGCCAGAGAGATGGATTAGGCTCTGTTATTCAAACCTGTCAGACTGAACGGAATGTGGTTCACAAACCTGTACAATTTTTAAATAAATGTCTCCCTATGGGCAATCTGTGCACACAAATTGAACAACATTTGTACCCAGATCCTCACAACCATGTTTGCTGATGCTTATAGCCAAGTACATTGCCCCCTCTGCTGATGCTTATAGCAGGTATATTGCCCCCTCTGCTGATGCTTATAGCAAGTATATTGCCCCTCTGCTGATGCTTATAGCAAGTATATTTATTGTCCCCTCTGCTGATGCTTATAGCCAAGTACATTGCCCCCTCTGCTGATGCTTATAGCAAGTATATTGCTCCCTCTGCTGATGCTTATAGCAAGTATATTGCCTTCTCTTTTTTATCAACCGCTAGACAGATCACCCCCATGGTCAGGGCCGCTTTAATAATGCAAATGGTGGGGCACCTGCCCAGGGCCCACTGTCCCAGGGGGCCCACTGTGCTGGGTGACCAGGCGAGAGATGCCAGGAGGGAGACCGAGGGAGGAGACACGCACCCTGAGGAAGACGCCAGGAGGGGAACAGGGAGGGAGGAAACTGGAGGGAGGGGACGCACACAGGGAGGGAGGGGACGCACACAGGGAGGGAGGGGACACACACAAGGAGGAAGGAGGAAGACGGAAGGAGGGCGGAAGATGGAGTGAGGTGAGGGGACGCACAAAGCGAGGAAGGGGGACACATACGGAGGGCAGAAAACGGATTCAAAAATTTTTTTCTGGTGCACGTGGTTGGGGGGGGGGGGTGCGGGGGGGCCACTACTTTGCTCTTTGCCCAGGGCCCACCAAGGCCTTAAAACGGCCCTGCCCATGGTAATGGCCCCTATACTTCCTACTTCCTGTCTTTTAGCCTAACCAGCTTCCTGCTTGTTGCCATTTAACCTAATCAGCTTCCTGTTCCTCTATCTTCTAAAACTACAATTCCCATTAAGCCCTTACATCTACCCATGGCTTCTTCATCTCAAACCTATTGTTCTAGCCTGTCCCAACTTTTAGTAGCCCGTATATTGTTGATAAAGTGAGTAACACTGAAACCAGAATGCAGAGAATCTCCAAACAGGGAAAAGCTTGCTGGTGAATGGGACAATGTGATGACAGGAATGATTTCTTGAGCTAAACAGGGTAACTAAATCTACACGGCACAAATTATCCACCTGTATAAATCTGCTACCAGAACAGTCTCACAACAAAAGGTTGTATACAGGTACCCACACCCATTATGGTTGCCAGCCACCTATCCAGTTTTGACCCGGACAGCTCGGTTTTTTGAATGGCTGCCCAGGTCAACACTGCCTGCCCCCTCCACGTCACTACCCCCTCTGCTTCACTGCCCATCCCCTGCATTTCATTGGGCAAAATAAAGTGGGAACCATAATACACATAGATTTTGCCCTGAAACAAAATCGCTAAAAAGGCAAAAAGTATGTTTAGTATGTGTCCTATTCATTGCACTTATGATGAACATGGGGGTATACTGCCCCTTTAAAAGGAAAGAAAAAAGGGATCCAGGGAAGGAATTTACGCAGGGGTTAAATGAAATCAAAGATGAATAAATGGCATATTTACTAAATATTACAGAGATAAAATCAGTGAGATCTGTCAAGCATTTCAATTTATAGTGCAAAAGATGGAGCGGAGACAAAAATAACCTGGTAAATAAGGTATAACCCATAGTAGCCAATCATTCTGCCCATTAAGTACTGGAATGGGATGCTGGGAAATGTGCGACTTCTCAAAGCTAACAGGCTCCAATTTTGGAATCTCTCTAGGTAAGAAGAAGGAGTTCCTTGGGGATAAAGCAAGCAGGCAGATTCAGCTGGAAGGTGTCATTACAGTGGAGAGCTCATATCATTTATTCATTGCAAGAAACCGTTGTATTCCAGAGGCAGCGTGCCTGGAGTCTGCAGGGAATTCTTTCTGTATTGAAAGGAATCCTATGGTATAACATTGTTACAAGTGAGTAAGGGAGACTTTTCAGAGCTATTTTAATTCAGGGCAAATTGCTACCCTCCCAATGTTATTATACTACAAATCCCAGCATGCCCCGACATCCAAACTGAAAGTGATGACAATAGACACATTGTACCTCACTCCTTACAGGCTTTGTCTTACATTTAGCAAGAGTTTTGTGCAGTGGCTTAACTAGATGTTACTGGGCCCCACAGCAAATAAATTTTAGGGCCCCCAACATATCCAGAGGTTATCCATTTTACTAGCATTTGTTGAAATTGTTCATTAATTAGGGCATCATAGGGCCCCCTATACCTCTTGGGCCCCCCTGCAGCCGCAGGGTCTGCTTCCTCTGTAGTTACGCCCCTGGTTTTGTGTAGCACTATAGGTCCTATATACACACTAGGACTGTCTCTCAGTCTGATTCAGTCTCCAGTCTATGTCTCACAGCAGCTGTCACATCCTTTTACAGCCTGTCAGTGATACATCAACAATTCATTCTCAGTGTCACTATTAAAGTGGTGTAAGTACTATACAGCAGAGGCTGTGTCAGTGAAGGGCCCCCGGGAGGTGGGGGGGAATTGCTGTAAGGTTTCACTATGCACCCTTGTTGCTGCCTCATCCTTTTGTGCTGTCTGTGGTAAGTGCAGACGTGTTGTGGTGGTTCTGATATTGGCAGCTGGGAGACATCATTGGTGCTGTAGGTAGTGACTAAAGAGTAATCGTGCCCCCACCCAAAGTCCATTTGGTTAATGGCAGAGCTTGCTCATCCACGTCTGGCACCACTGACTGAGTAGGCATAAGATTTAAACAATTGTCAAAATCTCCAGCCTGGTCTCCAGGTTGGATACAGCTAGCAGATGGCATGTTCTAGGTCATGGGCCTTCCCACAAATCTGGGCCTTGACTACAGCTGCCACCTGGCGCTAATTAATTAATTAATTAATTAATGCCAGTGTTATTAATAGGGCCGAAAAGGTGGCAACCCTAGCCACAATCAGACTGGGGGGCCCGTGGCCTTCCTGGGCTGCTGTCTCAGGCCCTCCTTGCAGTCCCCAGGGCCCCTCCACCAAACACGCGTGCACGCTCAGGAGATGCAGTGTTAATTCTTTTCTGGGGCAACTTGGGGAGCAGGTCTGGGCTGGAGGGCTCTATGAGGACCGGGGCCCACTGGATTTTTTACCTGGTGTCCCGCCGGCCCAGTCCAACCCTCACACTAGCCCAGTGTTAAACTGGGCTTCATGGAACCCCACGGGCCCAGACCTGCTCTCCCGGTCTTGAGTGTTATTAATAAGGTAGAAAAGGTGGCAACCCTAGCCAGGGTAAGACTGGTGGACTCTTCCTGATCTCCAGCCCCCTGCTCGCCTCCACAAACATGCGTGCAAGTGCAGAAGATGCGCTGGGGTGTTAATTCTTTTCTGGGGCAGCTGGGGGAGCAGGTCTGTGCCGGCAAGTCCCATGAGGACCGGGGCCCACTGGGTTTTTTTCCTGGCCAAGTCCAACCCTGACCCTAGCCCAGGGTCAAACTGGGCCTCATGAACCCTCACCAGCCCAGACCTCCTCTCCCGGGGCACCCCATAAAGACGAGCTGTAGCTCTTTGGTGCAGGGGCAGGAGTTTGGAGGGGGCCCCAGGACTGCCAGGAGGGCCCTTCATTTAGCAGCCCCGGTGGGCCCCCAAGGCTCCAGTCTGACCCTGCCCTAGCCTGAACACATGCAGTTATAATTCCCCCCAAAAATCACATATGTGAGTAAACTGGGACATTTTTTGCAGTTTCTCGCAGGATACATGGGTCAGCAAGAAGAAGACAGTATAGATGGAGACATAGAGCATATCCGTGGGCCGTGGACAGGTGCATTTTTGCATTATGAAAGAAAATATTATTCTAAGCAACATTTGCAGTTAAAAGCAATGTTGGCAATGCCTTTTTCTTTTTTGACTCTTTACACAATGTAGCTATAGCCAGCTCTTGTTTAGGTCTGCTATCAGCTGGCTTCTGCTACATTGTTTGCTACAGTTTCAGCTATTATTGGCATTCTCTGGACCGCTATTTAACCACGCACAGGTCTACTGGAATTTCCCTGCTTCTTTGATTTTTTTAACCATCCCAAATGTTAATGTCGCACTGCTCTCTAAGGGCAGATGTTTATTGGGGCTTGGCATTCAACTGTCTTTATCCTCTTTTTATTTTTTCACTTACCATATATGCATGTATTTTGTTCAAACTACACCTAACTGCAAAATCAATGCATTATTTTAAACCTGTACATGGTTAAAGTGTATTGGCACCTTAAAGCAATACAGACACCCTACACTGAAAACTGATTTAAAATGGTCATCACCCCCAAATGTACTGCCAGACACCACACCTGAAGCCTCGGTTTTGAGTTGGGGCCACCAGGCATCCAGAGCTCTTTAAAGAGCCAGAACCTCGTTGCTTGCTATTGTGCTGGAAACACACCAGTGAGTCTGCAACAAAACAGAACATTAACATGATTAATTGTACAAGTTGCCTTTCTTTGGGATAAGTAGCCCACCCCTCTTATGCCCACTTGAGGCTTTTTTCCCCTCCTTGCAGCTCCCCCTGCTTTTTGTTTGCTGTATCTCCATGGGGTAGGCATAAACCTAAGAGACTGTCAGCCCTATAGGCAAGCTTCCAGGTGCAACACAGGCCATTGTCTAACTGCCAACCGCAGCTGTCAGTCTCATCCTCTCTTTCTGTGAGGGAACAGCAGAGATTTGTTCCAGGAAAGCCTTACCCAGAGAGAGCATGGAGGTTTAGTGTATTCTTTTCCCACTCCCCCTTACCTACTCTCCACCCTCCAGATCCAGCCCCTCCATACATACCAGTGCAGCCTTGCTCATCTCTGTCAGGGCACCCCTATGCATTCTCTCCCAGCCCTGCTGCAACATCTCTGTCTCCTGGCTATTTGTGTTGCTCCTCTTCCCTACCCCATGCTGACTATTTTATGTCTCTTGCTCATGCAGTCTCTCAGCCCTGCAACCTCTGATCCCCAGTGCAGTCTCACAACCCTGCAACCCCGATCCCCAGTGCAGTCTCTCAGCCCTGCAACCTCTGATCCCCAGTGCAGTCTCTCAGCCTTGCAGCCCCTGATCTCCAGTGCAGTCTCTCAACCCTGCAACCTCTGATCCCCAGTGCAGTCTCTCAACCCCCCCTCATCAGTCTCTCCCCTAGTGCAGTCTCTCAGCCCTGCAACCTCTGATCCCTGGTGCATTCTCTCAGCCCTCTGCATCAGTCTGTCCCCTAGTGCAGTCTCTCAATACCACCCACCGACAGTCTCTCTGTCCCCAGTGCAGCCAATTCCCTCCAAAACGGTTCTTTTATTTTTCCCTGCTGCTTCCAGTGAAGTGTCTCCTGGTCTCCGCTGTGGAGGTGCCAGTCTGATGCCGGGGCATGATGCGTGCTCTACTAGAGGAGCTCGGGATCCGGGCACTGCTGTTCGGGGTGTTTGTGTAAGTAACTGCCCCCTGATTCCTTTTGTCTGTGCCTGCCAGCTGCTTTTTTTCATTTCACTTTAATGTTCTTTTATCCAGTGATGTACAACCTGTGGTCCTGCAGATGTTTTTGAACTATAACTTCTGGTTGGCTGGGGATTATGGGGTTTCTTTATCATCATTAGCTGGAGGGCCACAGGTTTTATGATTGGCATAGCCTTCCCTGCCACCCTTTCTCTTTATGTGTCTTTACCTTGAATGATCCCAGTGTAGCCTCTAGATATTATTTCTGTATTTTAGCACAAATGATACAGTGAATGGACGGCAGGTTTGGAGCAAAGTGGCACCAACTTACAGCATTTCCAGTGTATTGCATTGTTCCAGTTCTGCATGGTACCTGTGGGAAATTACTAAGCAAGAGGCGTTTTATTAAAGTTATATTATCGCCCCCCCTCCCCAAATCTTTGTTTTTATGGTTCTTGTTTAATTTTATGCAGGGCAATTTTCAGCTAATCGCTTTACAGAGTGAAAGGAAACTATTTATTGTAAAACTGCAGTGCAGATATTTGCTTTGTGTGCTGAGTCTCCCTCTCTCTGTCTCTCACTGGAGGGTGCACAATCCTGCACTTGTGCTAACGCTGAGTTTATAAAGGATCTGTGATCATTAATCACAAGCGGCGTCTTCCCTTCTGCCGTATTTGGCGACAGGTGGTCTCCTTTAAAGCACGTGATGGGCTGCATGTTTGGGTGCATGTTTGTGCCAAGGGCCTGAGGGTTACGGCACACATTAAGGCTCATTTACAAATGCCCGAGCTGAGTACAAAGTAAAGGGCACAGAAATAAAAGGGAACCCTGGAATGATGAGCTCCCTTGAGAAGGTGGTACTTCCAGGATTTTATTAGCAGGTGGCACACCACTGACTCTCAGTGTGACTATTGAGTCATACATGTTTGCTCTTTATTGATGTTGCCCCCAGAAAGTAGATAGCAATCTGTGCCTATACTATGAAGCACCTTCAAGTTGTGGTGCACAGTATTGCTGCATTGTGACTACAGAACATGGCAATTTGCATCCCAATTCAGCATTTTGCACAGAGCACAGCTGCCCTGGGAGCTCATTATGTCTCAAGTTGGCTGAGCGTTGCCCATGTGTCACACCAAGGTAGGGCATTGCCAACTCCTCTATGAAAAGTGACGACGGGTGATTGAGTTGTACCAGGCTGACAATGCCATTGTGTGCCATAGTCTTCAAACCCGGACATCACTGAAAGGAAGGAATCATGACCATGTAATGACACAAGCACAAAAGTAACAACTAAGTTTTTCTGGCATTGATGCCAAAGTAACTTTCCCTTTAAACATCTTTTTTTCAAGCAATTTGAAAGTCACACTATTAAGTGAATATACCGTTATAAGTGGGTTTGCTTAGAGTTTCTGCACTGATAGGAATTGGATTGTGTTTATGGCTGATGATACATTGTCTAATCTTCCATGTCTTTGAGCTGGGGAAATATCATTTGCTAAGCTTCTTATGCTTTGTCTTTCCATAAGGTTATTGTTTAACTTGTTACAATGAGATAAGGTACCCTGTTTCTATATGAACTATATGAGAACAGAAATATATATATATATATATATATATATATATATAGTGTACTGTATGTGCAGTGAAGTGTTTGTAGGTGGGCTGTATTAAATCCTTGGAACGCAGGGATTCTGCAGTCAGTGAATTTGGGAATTGTACTTCATTAATAGCTGACAGTCTGATTTAGGTTAGCCTTAAAGGATAAGTAAATCTTAAAAATAAATGCATGTAAAATTGATGAGGGGGCTATTCTAAGAACTTTTGCAATGTACATTCAAGATATTAAGGGATACATGTACTTTTAACATGAATTAATTTTGTTTCAACAGCGCCACCTGCAGGTCATTTTCCGACCAGTCTGACCACCAAGTAGTCAGGAAAGTTGTCCGGAGAAAGAGGCTGCTTTGATGTTCAGAGCAGCCTCTTTCTTTCTCCTGACAACTTCCTTGACTACTTGGTGGTCAGACTGGTGGGAAAATGACCAGCAGGTGGTACTGTTATAAAAAAAAATTCATTCATATTAACAGCACATGTATCCTTTAATATCATGGAATGAAAAACAAATAAATAATGAATGTACATTGCAGAAATTCTGAGAATAGCACCCTCATCAATTTTACATTCACTTATTTTTAAGATGTACGTCTCCTTTAAGGCTACCATAAATCAGACTGTCAGTACAATTCCCAAATTCACTGACTGCAGAATCCCCGCATTCCCAGGATTTAATACAGCCCACGTGTACAAACGCGTCACTTCTTTTCAAGGTTTACTTATCCTTTAAATAGGCTGACCCATACCCATGACCAATTAGGGACTGGTACTGTACATGAGGTCATACACGTGTACATGCCACCTCTGTATTGTTCCCTTGGATCAGGCCACCAGTGGATTGGTGGTACAAGCTGCACTTTATGCTTTGTGGCCCCATTCAGGGCTGCCATCTGTACAATAGTGGAATTAAAAGAACATCAGTCATTCCTGAGAGACACAAGGGAGCTCAGTACTTACTTTCATTCATAAAGGCATAGTAACAAAATCTGTGCCATTAGGTGCTAAATCATGCCGACTGAATGGGATCAAGGTGCAAAGTGCATAAGATATTGTGTCCATTTTTGCACTTTAAACCATGCCCCATTTTTGTAAATTAAGCTTCGGAATTTTTGTAAATCAGCCGAGTAGTGTTTTTTACTCTGACCTTTTGACAGTGTTCATGTTGTGGCTATTTCTTGCCACTTTTCTGCCACATTGTCTTATGTCCATCAGGCCGAAACATAGGGCCACTTCTCTGCAGGAAAAGTATTAACCCCCCAGTAGTACTTGCATGTCATGCTGGGCTTCCATCACCTGCTGTATGTTGGCCTGGTGCCAGGGTCAGCCTGGGCCTGGTCGGACTGGTCCCCCGGGGCCAGACCCCCCTCTCCCGACCCTACCATAAAAACCAATTTGGCGTGCCATGCAGCACAGTTCGCGCATATGCGCATTGTGGCTCTTTTAGTACATCTGTGCAGCGTCAGTAATGGGTCCAAAGGGGGGCCTTGACAGGAGTCCCTGTGGGCCCCAGACCCCCCAGTCCCACCCCCCAGTCCCACCCTGCCTGGTGCCCCTAGACCTCAATGCACCCCTTAATTTGATTGGCTCATGCCCAGAAGTATCATACTGCAATTTCAGGTAACCGCCACCCGAGCTTTGCCACCAGAAGTAATCGGCAAGTATCTGCCTGTAAGGAGGGTAACTGTTTGTTAAATACACACTTCCCCCACATAGGACACAAACTCCAAACAAGCAGATAACCAGGAGCTTTATTACATTAACTGTCTTCACCATAACCACATGTATCCAACATACATACATATACATTCCAATTTGCATAATATTCACACAGGTTTGTTGCAGTTTTTCCCTTTATCCAGAGGATTAATACTTGGGGTGGCTGGGTTGGGTACTCACACTTGTCTCCAATCACTGGAATCCCTGTTCCCCACCTGTCTCAATAATCCAGCACTCCCTGCAGTGCCCCTTTACTATTCCAACCAGACTTTTTCTACTGGCAGACCACTGACCTGAAGCCCATCAAACCCTAGTACTGGCTGAAACCCTTTCCTCTTTGGTCCCTATCCAAAATCCACCAGGGCACTATCCCATGACCCTCTTTGTTGGGGCATTATGGCCCATGCTCGCTATCCTAGCTCTGATACCTAGCGCCTGCTATACTCCTTGTTACCTACTATTTCTTTTTCAGATCGCTTTTCTTGCAGTCTTCCATTTTCTGCCATTCCCTCCAGACTAAGGCTATAAAACCAGGATGTGCTCCCCTTTTTTTATACGTCTAGACTCACCACCTCCCTCTAGTGATTGGGGAGTATATTGCACCCACACTTCTATTACCTTCATGCACCACCTAGTGGCTGATTAATCAAGTTACACTAAACTCCCCGTATTGAAACACAGTCAAACATAAATGAACCCACTTATATATATATATATATATCACACAGTTCAAGCAGCAATGTGCGTACAGTAATTTTCACTCACCATAACATACATCACCCACTCTACCTTTAGCATATAGGCACCTGAAGTCTGAACACTAGTGATGGGCCAATTTCTGCCTTTCTGCTTCGCCTAAAAATTCACAAATTTCCCCTGAAATTCACTGCAAATTCACCCCGGGCGAATACATTTGCCCATGACTACTGCCCACTAAAGATGCCATTCTAGGCATAAGCCCTCGAGTGCCTATACAGTACATGACAAAGCAAAGCTCTATTATTTGTGTGAGATCACTGTATTTACACTGAGCAGGTCACACACAGAAATCATTGGCCAGAATGTCCTTTTTCATTGTTAAGCGATATCCTGCCAACCTATTTAGCAGCACACAACACAGAATATCTATAATCATTCCCATCAGTCTCTGCCTCAGTATATCATTTCCATATCACGGTTAAACTCAAGGCAAGAGATTTCCAAACCCCCTTCCAGTGGCAAGGAAGGCTGAACCTGAAAGCTTATTCGGGTGAGATTTGGGGACAATGCCTATTTGTTCCCCTTGATACACCTGAAAGCCCTGCTTGAAGTTTATCTGGGGTGAGTATATGTACTGAGGGGTTGCCTGTCAGTCAGTAAAGCAGTTGCTAAGAAAATTCCCTTCCACCTGGGAGTCACTCATTCTTCCATCAGTTACTTGACAGTAAAGTAATACAAGGGAAATTGCTTATGGGAGACTGATGAGACGGCTCCTGCATCATCCAGTGATCAGTGACTCTATCAGAGTGTTTATAGAGCTGTCATTTTATTGCTTGCCGTTTACATTGTGCCCGTTTATCACTCGGCGGAACAAATGTTCAGCTTTTTGTCAGCAGAGAGAGGATGAAGGCCGGTCGTGTGTCCCCCTCATTTCCATATACAGATTGCACAACCTGCAGCTGCTTATTTAACCACAACTCCCAGCAGCCCCTGAGGGCCTTAGGTCAATAACAGTTTTGGTCAGATTTGCTGTAAAAGGCTGAATATGTTAAAGTGTGAAACAAAGTGTAAGTCCACAAAATAAATTAATGTAAAAGTGCTCTTCTAGGCATGTTTGCCAATTTCCCCCCCCCCAAGATCTGAACAGATTTTAAACTTCTCATACAATATAATGAAACTGCAACAACAGCACGATGGTCTAGGGTTGCCACCTCACCCCTATGGAATCCATAGCCTGCATGGCTTATTAGCAATTAAGATGCATGCTGCATTAGCAATTCATTTAGGGTAGAACTACATGGACGATTCAGGTCCGTTTTCGGCGGATCCCACGTTGGGCGACAAGATTGATGCGACAGGAACGAGGTAATTAATAGGAAGTCGGATGGTGTTGCAGGTTTGATCCGACTGTCAGATGCAGCTTGCAGCATTTACAGCATTTGCATGGAACAGTCCTGTCGCATCGCATCAACCTTCGACACCATCCAACTTCCTATTACTTACTTTGCTCGTCACATCCGATTTGTCACATACGCCTTATCGCCCAGCGTCGGATCTGCCGAAAACGAACATGAATTCTCAGTGCAGAGCCAGGCAAGGCACCCTAAGCAACCTACCTGGCCCGGCACCAGCTGAACATGCGCATACGCTGATTAGCGCTCATTTGAGCATGAAATGGAGCACTCACATGCGCAGAAACGGAGCTCATGCATGCGCAGGATTGCGAAAGCGCAAGGAAATAAACCCGCAGTCGAGGAGAGTGGGGACTGGACAAGCATCTGACAGTCGTGTCGTATGCACGCTGCGACTTCATCCGACATTTCTATTTCTTACCTTGTTTCCGGCGCATCTGACTTCGGATCGCACCAAAATCGCCCGTGGAGTTCTACCCTAAATGAATTGCTAATAAGCCATGCAGGCTGTAGATTCCGTTTGTATTCAGTTTT
This sequence comes from Xenopus borealis, assembly GCA_024363595.1. Taxonomy (NCBI): domain Eukaryota; kingdom Metazoa; phylum Chordata; class Amphibia; order Anura; family Pipidae; genus Xenopus; species Xenopus borealis. Next base: position 7,385,123 of record CM044444.1, on the reverse strand, counting down.
AAAGGTGTGCCATCTAAACAATGAGATGAATTACAAATGCCATAGAATCTGACCAGGATGAATATAATGGAATCAAAATGCAAAAAAGAAAGGTTGTGGGAGCGCTCCATAGCTAAATAAAAATGTACTAAAATACAATGGAAGTGATGGGCGAATCTCACGCGTTTCGCTTCGCCGAAAAATTCACGAATTTCCAGAGAAATTCGCGAATTGGCGGAAAAATTCTCGAAACGAGTCGCGCGTCGTTTTTGACGCGCGTCGCGTCGTTTCTGACGCGCGTCGCTTCATTTTTTGGGCAAATCATTCGGCGGTGAATTTTTGCTGGCGTTTCGTGAATTTATTCGCCAGCGGCGAATCGCGCGAATTCGCCCCTAGCGAATAAATTCACCCATCACTACTGGTCAAATTAACAACAGACATAGAGAAAAAGAAGAGAGACTGATCAATGCACATTCCCTGGTCCCCTGTCATATAAGTAATCTATGCAGTTACATGTGAACAAAGACTGATTGATAAGCCACCACACCACGTCAAGGTAAAACCCGTATGGCGGTCCCTAACTATTTACCTCTGGTCATATAATGGAATCAGTTTGCTAATTCGTTTAGGTGCGCTCAAACCTGTGTCAAATGCATAAAAGAACACGTGTGAGAGTATATGAAACCTACAGATGGCATACTGACTAGCAGGCCCAGACTGGCAATCTGTGGGTTCTGGCAAATGCCAGATGGGCTGCTATAAGGTGCCATAGAAAGTCAGTATTTAGTGGGCTGGTGGGGGCTGTTTGGGCCTCTATGTGGGCTGAGTGGGCCTCTGTGTATTTGAAATGCCAGGGCCTATTTTGAGTCTCAGTCCGGACCTGCTGACTAGTAAAAAAGGTTCAAACAGGGCCGGGCTAAGGTAGTTTGGCACCCTAGGCAACAGGTTCAATCAGGGTCCCCCCCCACCACCCCCGTTATTTATGATCATTTCCCACATATTCACTTTTTCTTAAATAAAGAAACCTTATAACACATTAATGAATCAAGCTGTACATGTGCCAGCCAGTAGCACCCAAAAAATTGACCCCAATCTGTGCCTGTGTCACCAGCCATTGCCCCCCAAGTCTGTACCTGTGCCACCAGCCTGTGCCAGAGCAGCAGAAAAAATATTGCCCCAGATCTGTGCCAGACAAAGGGCAAGTAAGAGGGAGGTGGGGACTAAAGTAGAGCAGAATGCTGCTGCTGGAGACAGCGGCGAAGTTAAAACTTAAAGAAATAAAAAAAAAAAAATGATTTCCCTTCTAAAGTGCGCTCCCCTTTATGACTGCGCCCTAAGCGGCCGCCTACTCTGCCTACCCCTAGTTCCGGCCCTGGGTTCAAATGACCCTGAGTTTACTTTCTTTTTTTTTCTCTGTTGAACCAGAGAAACTGAACAACCCGTAATCCAGGTGCCTTGGATTGTACCAGTGGGTAGATCATTGCTCTTGTTCATAGTGTGCTGGTTATTGTGGCAGTTCAGCGATACACAGGGTGCTTGTCTGTTCTCATTAGGCCAGTGTAACACAATCATTTCTCCTTATATAGACTCCCAAAGGACTGCCAAGGCAGCACCCGCTCTCCTCCAGTCACTACAAGGCTTCCCTTGTTATCGGCAGCAGCAGAAGAAGGGGGTGCATCTGGGTAGAGTTGGTAGTGCCAAATGGAGTGAAAGATGTGACAATATCTCATCAGCATTACAGACAAATAGGCTTTAATAACAGTGACGTCACCATTAAATGATTATCTGTTGGGCATGAACATCTGATGCTTCCCCTTTGTCTCTGTCATTTATTAGGCACAGTTCTACTGCTAGAAATCCATGATTTAGTAGCAGAACAGACAGTAACCCTTGCAACCCTTTCCCTATATATTAGGCACCTTCTTGTCTAGTGATCGTTATTTAGTAGGAGAC
>CM044444.1:7355883-7374710 GCA_024363595.1 Xenopus borealis | reverse complement strand
GAGACATCAACCCTTTCAACATTTTCCCTATATATTAGGCACCTTCTGTATCTAGTGCTCACTATTTAGTAGGAGACATCAGCCTTTTCAACACTGGTTCTCTTTGTCTACGTCTCTACATACAAGGCACCTGTTTCTTTGCTTATCTTTAATTGTTACAAAAGTATCCAAGAGCACCAACTAAGTTACAGAAACTTTGTATGTTTTCTGGCTGCTCAGTGCAGGAGATCAAAGAGAAAGTTGGGACATTTCAGTAACAATCCGGGACTGCAGGTTGAGCTGTCAAAATCGGGACTGTCCCACAAAAAGGTATACTTATCTAGTGCTACCAATCGTTGCTGCCATCAGAAATCATGGGGCCTATTAAGGTTCAGGGCCACAATTATATGCCCATTTACAAGGGTGCTTCTGCCATTAGGTGAGTTTAAAAACTTGCCTCGGGCTTAGGGTTGCCATCTGGACGGTATTTTACTGACCTGGTCGGTATTTTTGATGGTTTATCCCAATGTCATTAATCGGTAAAAAGATAAATATATAGGAAGGCCAGTATTTGTTTCAAGAAAAGGTGGCAATCCTACAGCAGCAGCCCAGGAGTTACCAGGAAAAAGCTGCTCCCGGTAACTTTAAGAGGTGAAATTCTAATTTCCTTCTAGTGCAGAGGGAGGCAAAGGGTCGCAAAACGCCCCTGCCCAATCACCTGAGCCCCTTAGGTGGTGGGTCTTGCCAACAATTAACATGGGGCCCCAAGAAACACCACATTTCTTTCCTTCTATTGTGTACACATGGGCTTCTGTATCAGACTTCCTGTTTTCTGCTTAAACCTCCAGGGCTAGGGCTTGAGCATGCTCAGTTTGCTCCTCTTCCCCCTCCTTGCTGTAATCTGAGCCCAGAGCTATGAGTGAGCAGGGAGAGGCTCGGGCAGGAAGTGATGTCACACCAAGCTAATATGGCAGCTGCTATCCTAAACAAACAGAGAGCTTCTAGAGCTGTTTACTCGGGTATGGTAAAGCATTCTTCAGAATGTGGCTAATCTATTGGCAATAAAATGATTCGCTAGCTTTCCTTCTCCTTTAACTCCTTTAAATGTGGCATTCAGTTTACTTTTAGGAAGGATGTAGTAGCTGGTAGTTAGCCCGTAAAGTAGCCCATGTCAGGAGTCTTTGGCCCTGTCTGCAGCAGTGAGAGTGCCTAGAGGCCCAGTGCCAGCCTTTACATTCCAGTGCCACTCTCCATAAATGAGCAAATGAGCAATTCCCATCAATCAAACCAGAACACCTCCTGGCTTGGTTTCCACTTTTGTGATCCCTATATTAAATTATTTTAGCCTGCTGCTGTTTTATACATGATCAGGTGTTTCTATGGTGAGATGATAGATTTCTGTAGCAAAAAAAAATTCTGATAAAGTATTTTTTTCTTTCATTACATTGTTACAGAGCTCTGAGACTCGCAAAGATCGATGTTATCGTATTTTTCGGCTATGATTATATATTGTACCTGGGGTTTGGGTAGGAAAGGTTATTATATTAGTAGAGAGTCTTCTCATTCAGTTTAGGAAGGCTCTGGAGCGGGGAAGAGTTAGAATTTTACAGTATGCACAGTGCAACAGAATTGTGGATTTGAAGGAGAAGCAAACCACTACACTCCCCAGAGGTCTACCTTCTCAAACTTAATCACCCGTGACACCGCAGTAGGGACCTGTTCTCTAGTGTAGCTGGTTTGTGGCCAACTCTTCTCCCTGGCAGTGTGGCACCTAGGAGCATGTTCAGTTAAACCAAGAGCAGATTGGCTTTAACTGCACTGAACCATCTCTATACCCCCAGGGGTCCCGCTGATGCCCCAGTATTAAAAATGCAATTAATCTACTATCTATAGGCTCTTTTAGTCTCAGTGTTAATAGTCCAGCCTCAGAGTAAACAGTTCAAGGTTATTTCATGGGCATGGGGGTACTCGCCTCAGGCGGCAGCACCCCCCTGATTACCAGGGGAGGCAAAAATGTCCGAATTACCCTGACCCCACAACTCCTTGATCCTTGAAAAAAAATTTTCCTCAACACCAGTCCCCGAACCAAAAAAGGTTTGGGACCCCTGCTCTACATCAAAATAAAAGTTAATTTAAAGACAAACAACTGCTTTAAAGGAGAAGTAAAGGTGGCCATACATGGACAGATCTGCTCATTTGGCCATGTCTGTACCCGATATGCCCACCTTGAGGTGGGCGACATCGCTGTGATCCGATCGTTGGGCCTCACAATAGAGAAGATACGGGCGGACAGATTGCGGGACCACATCAACGAACAGATGCAGCCGTGATCCGACGGGATTTTTTAGTCCCGCCTGATCGACATCTGCCCGACTTTCGGCCAGATATCGATCTGTAAAGCCCGTCGGAGGGCTCCATACACGGGCCAATAAGCTGCCGACTTAGTCTGTCGGCAGCTTTTATCGGCCCGTGTATGGCCACCTTAAACCCTCCACAGTCCAAAGTCCCCACTGACCCACCTCCATAGGCCCCCCCTCTGTAGGCCCCCCTCCCTGCTGCATACTGTAACGCCAGCATTTTGTCCCTTAGAAATTCTGACCTGCACAATGCAGAACAGAGGCACCACAGGGGCAGCGGAGCACAGGTGCACCATGTTCGTCTCGGCTTCTTCGCTGAGCAATCGCTGATCCATTTCCATATATGGCGCATGTGCAGCTGGAGCCGTAAAGCTCCGTAAATTACTGAACTGCAAGATGAGGATCCGGACGAAGCCGAGGCTGACGAACATGGTGCCCCTGTGCTCCGCTGCGCTATTCTGCATTGTGCGGGTCAGAATTTCTAAGGGACAAAATTCTAGCGTAACAGTGTGCAGGGAGGAGGCGGAGAGAGGGGCATACGGAGGGGAGTCAGTGGGGACTTTTGACTTTTGGAGGGTTTACTTCTCCTTTAAGGATAAAAAATTTTTTTCACAGCTTCAACTTTGTAAATGTCTTCTTTATTGTCAATTACTTCAGTTTTATAAAGGAAATTAACCTTTTATAGTTAGAGCAGGGGCGTAACTACAGAGGAAGCAGACCCTGCAGTTGCAGGGGGGGGGCCCAGGGGGTATAGGGGAGCCCACGAGGCCCTAATTAATGAGCAGTAGTGATGGGCGAATTTATTCGCCAGGGGCGAATTTGCGGCGAATTCCCGCGATTCGCCGCTGGCGAATAAATTCGCGAAACTGACAAAAAAATTTGCAAAAAAAAATTTGCTGCGCAAAAACGAGTCGCGCGCCGAAAACGACGCGACGCGCGACGAAAATGACGCGACGCGTCGGAAATGACGACGCGACGAAATTCGCGAATTTTTCGGCGAAGCGAAACGCGCCCGTTTCGCCCATCACTAATGAGCAGTTTCAATATATATATATAAAAAAGGACAATCTCTGGATATGTTAGGGTCCTACAACTAATTTGCTGTGGGCCCAGTAACATCTAGTTATGCCACTAAGTAAGACCTTGGTTTGTGTTTATAGCATTGTGTTATTGTCAGCTGTGATAATGAGAGCCCATACGTGCAGCAGGAGTTCTTGAAAGTGCTGCCTCTCTCTCTTTTCTACAGAATAACAACTGTTTTCATAGCTTAGCGTGAGCTTCTTTTAAGTGTTCGCTTGCATTAAACAGAACACCCAGCTCTGTGCTCCATTTTTTAGCCATCAGATACCTGGATACGTTTCAGCAAAGTAATAGCGAATATAAAGAGGAGAGCCGGCTGTATGGGAATGTATTTCAAGCGCCTTCTGATATCGCTGAACGGAAGGCTGAACTGAACGTGTCAGAATCATATCTGAGCTTCCTCTGACTTGGGAAATGCAATTAAATATGAATATGGTTTCCCTTCTAAAGTAAGATAAGGTACCTGTATGCGCCCCAGGCTTTTAAAGAAATGTAAAGAGCTGGAGGGAAAAATATCCTGTGCTGAGTAAGTACAATCTCTAATTCAGCACCATAAAGATGCACTAATGTTTATTCTGCAGTTACAATTTACTGCTGTGTTCTGCAATGTAGCACCGCCATATGGTACTTGGGTTTTAAACTACCCTAAAACCATATAATATTGTTATGCTTTATTTTATATAGTGCAAACATATTGTACAGCGCCTAACAAAGATTATATGTCATTCACATCAGTCCCTGCCCCAGGGAGCTTACAGTCTAAGGTCCCTATCATAGAGTCCTGCGCGGGTCCATTTTTTGGGACCCGAACCCAACCCGTACCCGCAACCCGAACCCGCGACCCGCATTTTTACCCGCTTGGACCCGCGACCCGAACCGTACCCGCAACCCGTGATCCGCAACCCGGACCCGCGACCCGCTGACCATCAAGAATCAGGAAGTGCTGTCATCATAAACAGGAAGTGACATCATCGGAAGTAGTCAGGATCAGAAAAAAAGGAGTAAAACAGGAAGTGCTGTCATTGTAAACCGGATGTGACATCATCAGTAGTGGAAATGCTCAGAAAAAGGAGTAAAAATCCCTATAGCGAGGATCCGCGACCCGACCGTCAACCCGCCAACCTGCAGGACCACCGGCCCGCTTCTATACCCGCACCCAGAAATTCTACGAGCAACCCGCAGGGTACCGCGGGATTTTGCGGGTAACCCGCGGGTACCCGACCCGCTGCAGGACTCTACCCTATCACATTCACACACACACATACTAGAAGTATACCTCCCAACATTTTGGAAATCGAAAGAGGGACAAAAAGATTTGCCGTGCAAAGAGTGGGGACATTTGCATATGCAAATTAGGTGTGGGAAGGGGAAAACATTTTTTACTTCCTTGTTTTGTGACAAAAAGTGCAATTTCCCTCCCCGCAAATTAGGGTTCGAATTCGGTCCAGCTGGGCAGAAGGATTCGGCCGAATCCAAATCCTGCTGAGAAAGGACTAATCCTGGCTGAATACTGAACTGAATCCAGGATTCGGTGTATCCCTAGTTATTACAGTTTTGCTGATGAAGGTGAATTGCCCTTAAAAGGAGAATTCAACCCTAAAGAAAAAAAAAACATACCCCGCTACCCTACATAGACCCCCCTCCTAGGCTGGGGGGGGGAGGATGGAGTGGGTTCTATGTAGAGTAGGGGGGTATGGCTTTTTTCTTTAGGGTTAGATTCTCCTTCAAGCTGCAAGTCACAATTTCCCCAAGCAGTGGCAGAACTACCAGGGGAGCAGGGGGTGCAATAGGGCGAGGGTCCGCACCCCCATCAGCGCCCCCTGGAAGCTTGCGGAAAATTGTGTACGGAAGGGGGTGGGGGGCCCAGCTGCACATCCTACACCAGGGCCCACCCCCCTCTATTTATGTTAGGCCTGTTTATCTTAATTTGTTACAATTGTTTCTTTGCTTATCTTGATTACAAAAGTATTACCTGCCACTATTGGAGTCTCTGCCAAAAGCCAATTAAGTTGTAGAAACTTTGTATCTTTTTCTGGCAGTTCAGTGCAGGAGATCAAAGAGAAACTCAGGACATTTCAGCAACAAACCCGGGACTGTGGATTGAGCTGTCAAAACCGTGACTGTCCCATGAAAAACGGGACAGGTTTGGCTTTATCAGTTAACCTGCCTCTTTGATTTTAGAGTGTGGGAGGAAACGTGAGTACTTGTGGGTTAGGTATACGTGGGCACACCAGGCTTACTCATAAAAGTGCATAATCTGGAGATTGGGGGTATTAGCTGTCTATCCAGAAGGAGGCAGGCTAGGGGGGAAGAGTTGTGGCACAAACAGCAATACATTGAAATACATTTTTAAGCCAGTGATGTCACAGGAAGTTGCATCATCACAACTGCTGGCAACTAGAAGTGATGTCACTATGCACAACTGCTCCAATGACATTGCTCAATGCATGTGCACATGCACACACTGAAATTCTCTGGTTAATACTAAAATTTCAGGAGAACAAGTTAAGGTGATGGAAGGCCAGGGGGAGGCAGGCTAAATCGGATAACTCCCAATAAAATAGTGGGGTAGGATTTTTTTAATTGATGCGAGCCTGTGAGTCACAGGTCAAGTTATGGGTGTTAGGTACATTTCTTTCATTATCTATATTTTCTGACCCATCCACTTCTGATGATGTCTGGTGATGTCACCGGTTTGCAGAAATATCACTTATAATATAATTAAGGCAGTTGCAGATCCAAGCTGGTCCAAGCAGATAAAAATGCAGGCTGCAGGTTCGAGTTGTGGTTCTGGGTTGGGTCTGAATTTAAAAAAATTGGTTCCACAAAAAAGGGAGGAAGAACGCACGACTTCCTTGCAACACCCTGGCTGGAGTCAAACCCAGAACCATTAGTGCAAAGTAATACATTGTGGCAATATGAATACACATATTTAATATTAAAAAGCGAAGTTATTCAATCACTTTTATTTATTTTATTTTCTTAAATGCTATTAAGATTTTATTTTGGTTACTAATACGTTTTTATCCAACTTTTCATTTATACATATATTGCTGATTTCTGCATACTGGTATTAGGGGAACGAGTAATGAAAGCTAACAGCAGAAAACACACAAATAAAAGGAATAAGGCAATGCTGCATAGAGGTCCAGCTATAAATGTAGATATTCTTATCTCTTCCTATAAGGTAAGCTCCAATACCTTGGAGAACATTACCTCCATAGTCTGAACCTGACCTGAAGGAAACACAGGTAGGAGAAGATAAGGGACACCTGGCTGCTGTTTTTACAGATAACAAGCCCTCCCATTCAAACAATAGAAATACAGGTTATGGGCAATGACATACAGGAGATCTCGTGTGTATTGTCCATGGCATTGCTTCCCTTACTTAAATGCATCTTCACAAAGCCGTGTGCCTAGTGTGATTGCCCTGAGGAATGAATGCACATATTTTTTGTTAAACGAAAGGTTTGGATGTTACCTTTTTTATAAGCTGAACAGTGAAATAACTGAAACACTTTACTACTAGTTGTAATTGTCTGTTGTATTGCCTACCTGAGTGCCCAAAATGTAGATTGGGATCTACCAGTAGACCGTTAAGGTGGCCATACATGGTGAGATCCACCTGTTTGATCTCCCCCCGATATACCCACCTTGAGGTGGGCGATATTGGGCTGATCCGATTGTGGACCCTAGGGCTCAATGATCAGATCAGAACAGCGCAGATACGGGGCTGTCAGATCCAAGGACCGCATCAATGAACAGATGCAGCTGGGTTCCAACGGGATTTTTAATCCTGCCCGATCGACATCTGGCTGACTTTCGGCCAGATATCGATTGTGGAAGCCCACCAGCGAGTAGTTACGCCACTGGTCGGAGGGCCCCACGCACGGGCCGATAAGCTGCCGACTCTTTTATTGGCCTGTGTATGGCCACCTTTAGTTTAGTTTGACTAAATCACCCTCCTATTTCATTCTTTTCATTCAGATATTTATTCTGTTAAGATTACATCAGAAATAGATAGTGATGGGTGAATCCGTTCAGTTTCGCTTCCCCCGAAAAATTCACAAAACTGCAAAAAATATGTGCATTGAAATCAATGGGCGTAAAAATGTTTGTACAATTTTTTTATACGCACAACTTTTTGGTCCAAATGCATTAAAGTCAACTGGCAATTTTGACGCGATTGACAATTCTGGCAAATTTTTGTTGAAATTCATTTGCTTATGGCGTAACGCAGAAATTCACTGCAAATTCGTGTCTGGTTAATTTATTTGCCCATCACTAGAAATAGTTGTTACAGCAATACAAATTTTCCCAAAAATCAGTATTTCAGTAATTTTTCCGTGGAACAGAATGCTAACAATGCTTTTATGGATGTAGATCATAGTGGGACAACATCACTAAAAGTAGACCTCGCATTAGTAAAGTGTGGGCACTCCTGGTCTACATACACAAATGTGAAAGTACACTTTGTTGCCAAAGTTATTGGGACATTCCATCTAAAATGATGTCCTCAGTTTAAATTGTCTCTGAAAGCAATGGAATAATAAGACTGTTTTGGGAGTTTTATAAATGAGCAGTTGCATACAAGCCTGGCATCACCATGTACAATGCCAAACATTGGCTGGAGTGGTGTAAAGATTGTCACTGTTGGAGGAGCAGAAGCATGTTCTCTGGAGTGATGGAGCTCGTGTCTCCATCTGGCAATTTGATGGAGTATGGGTTTGGCAAATGCCAAGACAATATTTCCGGTCTGAGTGCAAAATACCAACTGCCGGTGGTTTGAAGCTGTTTTCTATGCTTTGGACTAGAGACCCTGGTTTCAATAAAAACAATCTTTAAAGCTACAGTATACAGTAACATTCCTGACAATTCTGAGCATTCTACTCAGTTTGGGGAAAGCCTTTCCTTTTTTCAGGACAATAATGCCCCCCATGCAACCAAAATCTGCACAGAATGGGTTTGCTGAGAAGGAAGTGGCCTGACCTCAACCCAACTGTGGGAGGAACTGTGAAGCCAACCTCTACTCCTATATGAGTGCTTAACTGCCATGATTTTTATGATGTATTTATTACTTCTAAGTTACACTGTTTACACTGCAAATAATTCACTTTACCATATAAAATGTAATTCCTAACACAAGTGTATTTTCTTTAGTTGTAATATTGGTGTGTAGGTGGCAAATCTCAGGCCATTTTGCTTTCAGAAAGAGCCAGCACTTTAGAATGGAACTGCTCTCTGACAGGCTGTTGTTTCTCCTACTCAATGTAACTGAAGGTGTCACCGTTGGACAAGGATTTTTACTACTGAGTGCTGTTCTTAGATCTACCAGGGAGCTGTTATCTGGTTACCTTCCCATTGTTCTGCTGATGGGCTGTTGGGGGGTCGGGTGAAGGTTGGGGGGTGATATCACTCCAACTTGCAGTGCAGCAGTAAAGAGTGACCCCCATGTAGCCCCATGCCAGATTTCAAAATTAAATATTAAATATTTTTGCCTTTTTGAAAAATGGATTTTGGTGCAGACGTTTACTAGATCAGCACTATGAACTGACATTTTGAAAAAAACATGTTTTCCCATGACAGTATCCCTTTAACCTCCCTAATCCCTAATGCTCTTCTGGATAGAATACAATCCCACAAACTGAGACTGTTATACCAGCAAATGGGAAGACCCTATGGTCCCCTTGGTTTGGGAATGGGATGTTGAACAGTCAGGCTTCTGTATAATACACAGTAAGGATAGTATATGTCCCAAAGGACTTCCATAATCATATAAAGCTCTGTTGAGAATATCTGTTTTTCAATGAATTGTAATCTCTTGTAATGTGATCATCGGTACCTTAGAAACGTTCATCTGGTTGTTCTGTTCCCCTTTGGCCTCCTCTTTTGTTGATATGCATAAATGTATTCTTTCTCAGCCCCAATCACAAAGACCTTCTTCTAAGGAAGCATAAGTGAACTCTCTGACACAGACTCCAATTAGAAGCTTGTTTTATAGTTGCTTTTCTTTAGAAGGAAAATAGATTTCTGCTGTTCGTATTGATTCCCCCTTTTATTTTAGGGAATTCAATAAACCACATCTAGTCATGTCTGGTGCGGCAAGTCTGATACAGGCATTTCACCTTTATCTAGCGAGTAAATTATACAGACTGCAGAAATCAAATGGGCTTATGTCTTTGATAACATATGTTCTCTGAAGTTTGAAGTTCTGAATTGAAGTCTGTGGTTGCCTTCTAGTAGGAAATCATTAATTAAGGCAGAGACTGCTGTGGGAGCCAAAGCTGAGAGGTGGCTGGTAGACACTGGTAGAAGGGCCCACCCAATACTGATGTCCAGGACCTACCAGAGCTCAATTATCTTTTGCTGAGGGGGGCTGCGTCTATTAAATTGCGCCCCTGAGGGAGAGCCTCAACATAAGAATTTTAATTTGCTGTCTTGTAGTAATTTGTGTGCTGGCTGGAAACCCATGGGACCCAGGTCTGGTTTGGGCCACCATTGCACAGAATTTCCAGGCCATGAATGAGTTTGGCCTAAACTCTCCCTTCTGCCCTCCTATCCCACAACCTTACTCTGCCCAGCTTGAACCTCCTGCAGCCTCTATTTACAGGTGCACACCTGCTCATTTATGATGTCTGAGAAGATGGGTCAGGCACAGGTCTATCAATAGAGCAGGGATCTGCAACCTTGGCTCTCCAGCTGTTAAGGAACTACAAGTCCCACAATGCAATGAAGGAGTCTGTCATGATTCATAAAGGCAAATGCATTGTGGGAGCTGGAGAGCCAAGGTTGCAGATCCCTGCAATAGAGGATTGAGTTGACTTTTTCAATCTTCACATCACTGCTTTCTAAATACTCTTGGATTGGATTCAGTGGTGTAACTTCAGGAGCCCCCCTGCAAAAATCACCTGTGACCCCACTAAGAACTCCCTGTTTCCCTCCTTCCACTATAGTTACACCATGGTCTGGGGCTGTTTGTTATGGTTTGGGCCAGAGCCCATGGTTTTAATGAAGGCATACCTTAAAGGAAAACTATACCCCAGAGCTGAGATGGAAATAAAATAATTGATTGGCCTGCACAGAGCCCTGACCTCAACCCAACTGTGGGAGAGCCAACCTCAACTTGAATACCCATGCTTAACCTCAAAATCACCTGTGACCCCTTTTATAGTGAAGCAGTGATAAATTGGTTCACATTTAAGTTAACGTTTAGTAAATTGTAGAATGGCCAATTCTAAACAATGTATCAATTGGTCTTCATTATTGATTTATTATAGTTTCTGACTATTTGGTCTTCTTCTGACTCTTTCCAGCTTTCAAAAAGGGGGTCACTGACCCCATCTAAAAAAACAAATGCTCTGTAAGGCTACAAATATACTGTTATTGCTACTTTTTACTACTTATCTTTCCATTCAAGCTTCTCCTATTCATAATCCAGTCTCTAATTCAAGTCAATGCATGGTTGCTAGGGTAATCTGGAAACTGGCAACCAGATTGCTAAAGCTGCACAATAAAAAGCTAAATAGCTCAAAAACCAAAAATAATAAAAAATGAAAACCAAAGGCAAATTGTTTTCAAATAACTCTCTCTACATCATACTAAAAGTTAAAGGGCACCAATCACAGCCAAAATCAAACACATATAAACAGCTTGACCAGTACAACCTAAACATGTCTAATCAAACTACATATACAGTTTTTTTGGAGAAAAAAAACGCAGTTTTTAAAAAATCCCATGCTTTGTCAAATGTTCTCTCACTGAGGGAATCCATACTGTGACTACAACATGCAAATGAGTTCACGAGCATGCTCAGATTGTAGCACTGCCCTGATTATTCTACCCACAATGCCTAGCTTTAGTAAACTCAAGAAGTATCAAGAGAAGTGCACACACCAACTTCCACAAGGTGGCAGCACTAACACACAAGTTTGGCAGATTTCAAAATAGCTTAGAAGGTTTATTAGGCAAGCAAGGAATTTCAACTGAGCATGTGCGAGATTTCAGAGCTACAGTTGGCTGTAAAGATATGGGTAGGAGGAGTCAGTGAAATCCAAGATGGCTGCCTCAGCTAGAACTGCAGTGGAGATAGGGGAGATTTTGCAGAAGGTATAGTGAGCTGAGGATTTACATTATACAAACAATTCTAACTGTTTTAAAAATCGGATTTCTTGAACTTTCACATAGTGTATTTACTTAGTAAATCATTTTAGTTATGATTGGTGCCCTTTAACTTAAAGGTGAGGCAACCCTGGAATTAACCTCCATGTTCAATGTGGTGGTAGGTCCAGGGTACCTAATGTCAATATTCATTTGTTTGTGATTTAACAATGGCAGTGAGAGCATGTTTGGATGCCAAAATCTTGTGTCCATTTTAGCACATTCCATTCTTACAACTGTATTAATTTAATGAGATCTTACGCATCTAAAACTTTGCTATCATATAAGAGGGGCAATTAATGTTATCTCACAAATATGAGCCAAGTCGATCCATCAAAAGATATTCACTTTGAAGTACAAACTGTCCCTAAAAAAAAATATATAACATGCCTCCTACGTAATAAAAGTGGCCAAATAAACACTCTACATACAATGTTCTTATAGCGAAGGAATTCAAGCTGAGCACAGGAGTCTGTTGCGAATAAAATATTATTGGTAGCCATTATTTCGGTACACAATCCCCTCCATGTATCTTTAAATCTGGAAGAAAAATCTGATCCAAACTTGTTTCACAGCTGAATGGTTTTTATTTTAATTATTACATTTTGAACAAAAGCCGGGGAAATTGGGAATTTTAGGAAGAAAATAATAAGTCTTTACAGTAGATGGAACTGTTCACTATTCCGATGATGCTGTGTGATAGTTAAAGGGCCACTATAGTTCTTAAAACTTGAAGCAGAAAAGTGCACAAGTGTATGGCACTCTGATTCTGGCTACTCTTAATAAGATTATAAACACAATAGGAACCCTGCTTCTAATTATAAGGAGCGTATGGTCAGCCTGCCAATGAGGCAATGGCTGCTTAGACAAGGATAAAAATGAAAGCTGAGATAATAATTCTGGGGGAAATATGGCAAATAGAAATTAGTACACGTTTAGCACTTAAAGGTACAGGTATGGGACCTGTTATTCAAAATGCTTGGGACCAGGGGTTTGCCGAATAATGGATCTTTCCATAATTTAAATCTTCGTACCTTAAGTCTGCTAGAAAACCATTTAACCATTAAATAAACCCAATAGGCTGGTTTTGCTTCCAATAAGGACTGATTATATATTCGTTTGGATCAAGTACAAGCTACTGTTTTATTATTACTGAGACAAAGGAAATAATTTTTAATAATTTGGATAAAATATAAATGTCTATGGGAGACGGCCTTATTTAATTCGAAGCTTTCTGAATAACAGGTTTCCGTCTAATAGATCCCATACCTGTACTGAATACACTTTAACACCATTTTAAGCATCACAAACTAAAGAATAGCATTGCTTTTTGCTTGTCCTTGTGTTGTCTCACCGCCCTCTAAGTCTACCTTGCTTTGGGCCAAATCACTCAAGTTCAGCATTTATCAGAGGGTTTAATAATCCCACCATACCATTCTGTCATTTTGGTAATAGGTTTGGGGGTTTTAGGGATTAGCTCTTTGTATAGAAGAAACGTAAGCGGATTCATCAGTACAAGACAAATACCAAGATCTTGTCATTCAGAGATGCCATTTGTAAATGAGAAGTAAACAAATTCGGCTCATGGATGTTTAGAAGAGCGACTTTGAATACAGTTCCTTTGAGGACAACTGCATATCCTTGTACAGGTGGAATGGGACCTATTATCCAGTATGTTCAGGGCTTTCCGGATAATGGGTATTTCCATCATTTGGATCCTCCTACCTTAAGACTACAAGAAAATCATGTAAACATTAAATAAACCCAAATAGGCTGGTTTTACTTCCAATAAGGATTAATTGTCTCTTAGTTTGGATCAAGTACAGGCTACTGTTTTATTATTATGCAGAAAAAGGAAATCATTTTTAAAAAATTGGATTATTTCATTATAATGGAGTCTGTGGGAGAAAACCTTTCTGTAATTCAGAACTTTCTGGATAATGGGTTTCCAGATAACGGATCCCATACCTATACAACATAACCAAGATGTGTAGGAATAGGCACCATCATTTTAATTGTTTCCTTTGTAGTTGGCTAAAGGAAATATTAAAAAGGGTTATTCACCTTCAAATGAACTTTTAGTATGATGTACAAAAGCCACTCTGACATTTGCCAGAACCCACAGATTTCCAGTCCAGGCTTGGCACCATCATCAATAAATAGGACCCCATTTTTACTTGTTAGTATGGCCGAGCAGATTACAGTGGGCTAATAATTGGGCTCCTAGGGGAATGTCCCTCAGGGGGAGATAATCAGTGTTTTAGGTTCTGATGTCCTGAACATAAAAGTGTCTACTCCAAATTACACCCTGGTTGTCCTGTAGGTTAGGTGCCTTCATTAAAGGACAAGGAAAGTGTAAAATAGAATAAGGGTAGAAATGCTGTATTTTGTATACTAAACATAAACATGAACTTACTGCACCACAAGCCTAATCAAACAAATGATTTATGCTTTCAAAGTTGGCCACAGGGGGCTGTCATCTTGTAACTTTGTTATACATCTTTGCAAGACCAAGACTGTGCACATGCTCAGTGTGATCTGGGCTAAGCTTAGAGATCGTCATAAATGATCAAAACAGCACAAGTCAAATAATATCTGCCAGAAGCCGATACAGCAAGACTGATTAATAATCAGAATATACAGACTGCACTGGGTCCTGTGTTGTCATGTAATCTAATGTGGATTTTATAGTTTTTGTATTGTTTAATACAAACTTTCTCCAACTCTGCAGAACCAGTGGCTGCAGCAAAATAATCCTCCAAATAGAATCCCAGTTTATCTGTTTAAATCTGGCTCCATGATCTTTGTCCCTGCAGCTGGAGTTGGAAACATTAAAGGGGATTTAAAGGCAATAATACAATTTAATACAAATCGCCAACTGCTCTACAGGGAAACAAACAAAGCTGCTGGAGTTCTGCATGGGAAGTAAGGTGGGGGCTCCCCCTGCTGTTCATAAGTGTGATTGTTTCCTGCACAGCAGTTAGGGACCGTCTGACAATTCTTATCCACAGCAGCAAATGAAGGGAGAATTTCACTGCACACAGTAAGGTTTCTTACAAAAAGTATATTGGAGATAGATTTCTTCTTCATTAAAGAAAGTAAAACTGGGATTTTACTATTTTGCCTTTCCTTGTCCTTTAACGCTGGTTCCTTTTACTTCCACCTTGACTGAAGCCCTATGTATCCATAAAGAAAGACTATAACAACTTTATCTGTTCAAGCAAGTCAACAAGGTGGCACTAGTCTCAGAAGTATTCCCAATTGATTGATCAGTAGTGATGGGCGAATTAATTCGCGAAACGCGGGTGAAATCTCACCTGGCAAAAATTCGGCGGCATCTCGTTTTGGATGTGGGTGTCCCTTTTTGGACACCGGCGCCCATTGCCAGTGTAGGAAAAATGGACGTGCATGTCCAGAAATGGACGCCCGCGTTCAAAACGAGACACAAATTTTTCGATGTTTGGCAAATTTCTGTAAAAATTTCCAAAAAAATTTG
Source organism: Xenopus borealis (assembly GCA_024363595.1). NCBI lineage: Eukaryota > Metazoa > Chordata > Amphibia > Anura > Pipidae > Xenopus > Xenopus borealis. The sequence goes on along the minus strand of CM044444.1, from coordinate 7,359,641 downwards.
GCAAATCGAAACGCTATTGATCAGTTAAGGTGCGACTGACCAGACTGCCTCTTAATAAGTTAAATCCCAGATCTGATTGGATCACATATTTAAAGGGACATGGGGAGGACATTGTTAATCTGATCCTGTACAGACACTTTGTAAGAGCTTTTTACTCCAAGATGTATAACCAGTTCACATCTATAAAGTCTATTGTGATGTCTATGATGACTTTTTTGTATAGGTTTTTTAAACTTTCCCCCACAGCAAATTCCTTGCAGTTTTACACATGAATAAGGGCAAGGCCAGACGGGGAGATTCGGGGGAGATCTGTCGCCTGGCGACTTCTCGCCGCGACGAATCTCCCCGAATAGCTAGTCAGCGCTGCGCACTCACTAGACGTAAAATCGCCTGCGCTTGTTCACACGCAGCGGCAAGATTCGCTCACAATTGCCTCGCCAGATCTCCCCCGAATCTCCCCGTCTGGCCTTAGCCTAAGAGCAGCTTACCCGCCTAGGAGAAATTTTTTTTGGAATCAGATGCAACTGTCAGCTACCAGTCTTCATCATGCCAATAAAAAGTACCAGGGCACAACATTAATGTGCTATATGCCCAACAAAACTCATGCGATGGCTCCATAAACAGCTCACAGAATGTTTTCCCAGTTTACATCCTTGTCACCCAAAGCTCTCACTGTAATTATAACCTTTTAAATCACTTTTCATTTAGTCTAAAGAGTAACAGGGCCGCCTTCAGTTCTATGGGAAATAAAGCGTGCATATTCTTTATAATGGTATAAACTGATGGGGTATAATTATTCAGACCCGCTGCCATTAGCAACAATATTACAATACACAATAAACAATTTCTTTAGATGCAGTTAGAAGTCTTCAGCTTGCCAGCAGAAATTCAACTTTCCTTAAAATATATGTGTATGAACTTGAAAGCAGCTATTTCCAGCTAACAGCATGAATATATATATACTGTATATATATATATATATATCAATATATATATATATATATTTATTTATATTGTTCTGCGTAAATATGCCAGGGAGTGGAGTTAATGTTCCTGTGTTTGTTGGATGGCTTTGTAGCCTGTTTTTAAATGGCTTCAGGTACTACAGATTAAACAGTGATGATTATACAATGATTATACAGTGATTTTAGAAAGTGTTGCAGTGGGACCAGGGCTGCCATCAAAAATCACGGGGCCCCACACAACAAAATTTTCTGCCCCCCCTCACCACACTTCCCCTAACCATGCCCATCCCCTAACCATGCCCATCCCCTAACCACGCCCATCCCCTAACCACGCCCATCCCTAACTACATCCATGCCCCTCCTACAAGTACAAAGGGGCCTGCCCTGTCCACCAATGTAGCTCCTTGGCATGGATCAGGGGCTTGCACGGGGGATCAGGGTCCACACATGGGATCAGGGGCACGCACAGGGGATCAGGGGCCTGCACGGGGCATCAGGGGCCCACACGGGGCATCAGGGGCCCACATTAGTGGTCAGTGTCCCCTGGCCCGTATTGGTGGTCAGTGACACTTACCTGGAACTAAGAGGGGTCTCTCTTCCACAGCTTCTACTTCTTCTCCAGAGGCGACTTCTCTTCTCCAGAGGCAACTTATTAACTTATAACTTTATTATTGTTTCTTCAGAGGCAACTTCTTCTCCTTCGTCTGGCGGGGTCTTCAGTGTCTTCACCATTTGCGCCAAGTTCAGGAACAGGAATAGGGACAGATTTACTACTGGTTGAATTTCGAAGTGAAAAAACATCGAAATTTGACCATCCAATTTTTTAAAAGGCCTTTTTTTATCGAAAATGGACCTATTTCAATAGAATAGGTCTGTTTTCCATCGAATAAAAATTGTTCGAATCGTTTGATCGTATTAATCGAATCAAACGATTCCAAGGGTTTTCCACAAAATCCTCCGAATTCCAGGGCAGGTTCGAGGAGGTCCCCCATAGGCTAAAAGGGCAATTCAGCAGCTTTAAGGTGGCGAAGTGTCAAAGTTGAAGGATTTTAGGGTCAGTACTTTGAAAGTTCGACTAGATTTCTAACTTTTTTCTATTCAAATTGAAATTTGGCCTATTCGATAGTGGAAGTAGACCAAAATTACCTCGAAATTTAAATTTTTTAAATTAGAATTTCATTCGAATATTCACTGCGACCCTTAGTAAATGTGCCCCTTAATATCCTTATATTTTACAATAGGGTACTTTATTCACTATATTATTACAGTGAGGACAGGGCACTCTAGTTCTCTCCTACCCTCCAAAACATACAGGTAGATAGAGTTTTCCTGTTAAACTGACCGCAATCACTGTGAATGTCATAGAGATCTTAGATTGTAAGCTCCACTGGGGCAGGGACTGGTGTGAATGATGTAACTTCCAGCACTATTTAAATAAAGGAGGATTTAAGGAGAAATGAAAAGGAAGAGGGCATCTAGACTGGATGGAGATACACAGTGTCTAAGTTTTCTAATAAGATATAAAAGAAGCTGTTTTGGCAGCTCTAAGTGTGGAAGCAATACATGTCCTTTTTAACCTCTACTTGTCTAGCTCTGTGCTGAAGGGCAGCTCCTGTTGTCTGAATCTCTATTTCTTAATCAGCCATCAGGAGATAGCTTCCCCTTTTGTGTCAGGTTTGAACTTGATAGGATCTAGGCTGTGCACTTACTCTCAATATATATATATATATAAAAGTGCACACAACTGCATTTCCAACCGTATCATTTCTTATCATGAACCCTGAATAGATGTTCCCATTATTTGTCATGTTAACGCAACAGGTTGCTGAGGATGCTGGGAACTGTAGTTCACCTCTGTGGGAGGCTTCAGATCTGTATGTAAAGAGCAACTGTCAAAGCTATAAAAAAAAACTCTCAGTAATATTATTCAATCCTAATAGGGCTCATTTAGCAAACTAAGCACTGCACTAGGTTCATGCACTAGGTTAGAGGTTTAACAGTTTTACCAATATTTATTGAAATTGTATTTGAATTAGGGCCTAATGGGGCCCTTATGCCTCCTGGGCCCCTCTGCAGCTGCAGGGTCTGCTTCCTCTGTAGTTACACCTCTGTATATCTGTGTCTGCTTTATAAATGTTCAACTGCAGTGGGGTTTTGCTGGAATATTGCATTGTATTTCAAAGGAGAACTAAACTCTAAAAATGAATATGTCTAAAAATACTAATTGCACTGGTTTCTAATTATTTATTGTGATGGGTGAATCTATCCTGCTTTGCCGAAAAATTTGCGAAATTCGCGAATTGTCTTAAAATTTGCGAAAGGAGTCGCGTCACGTTTTCTTTGATGCGCGTCTCATTTTTTTTTTACGCCAGCAAATTGTCGGCAGGTGAATTTTCGCTGGCGTTTCGCGAATTTATTCGCAGGCGGCAAATCGGGGGAATTCGCCGCAAATTTGCTCCTGGCAAATAAATTCACCCTTCGCTAATAATCTGTATTAATGACTAATCAGCTTTATATTGTGAGTATATTTCTATGACACTATCAGGTGTATATTGTGAGTGGGTCCCTAAGCTCAGTAAGTGACAGCAGCACAGAGCATGTGAATCAGTGAATCAGAAAAGAAGATGGGGAGCTACTGGGGCATCTACTGGGGAGACACAGATCTTTACTGCTAAAGGGCTGTGGTTGCCTTGGGCTGGTACACAAGCTCAAAACATTTCTGTCCTGGGCCGGATTTATATAGTGGGCACCCCCAGGCCCACTGACGTTTGTCGCCCCTGTCCCCTCCCTTTT
>CM044444.1:7304809-7341673 GCA_024363595.1 Xenopus borealis | reverse complement strand
AGTACTACTATAGTTTACATAAACAAGCTGCTGTGTAGCCACGGGGGCAGCCATTCAAGCTGAAAAATAAATAAAATGGACATGATACACAGCAGATAACAGATAAGCTCTGTAGTATACAATGGAATTCTACAAAATGTATCTGTTATCTATTATGTGCCTTGTGCTCTAATGGCTGCCCCCATGGCTACAAAGCAGTTTTTATATAAAAATGATAGTTGTTTTCTGAAGCAAACCCACCAGTTTTGCCAGTGAAGGGCACTAGTAAATTATATTTTCATTACTTTAAGATACTTTCATTTTTTGGTGTTACTGTTCTCTTAAAGGGAAAAGCATTCTCTATCCAGAAGTAAACATTCTGCACATTTGCTGATTATATTTATCAGCGATATATCTAATACTATCCATAGAAAATGACAGCTCCCATACATTAGTATAAATGAAGCCATGCCAAGAAAACAATGTTCCGTGCACTTGATAAGTTGTGTCCTTATGACTACTTTTTAAGGTTAACTAAGCCCAATTTATAAATAAGGTTAATTTTCACTTTTCAATTGTTACCTCCTTGGGACACGCAGAATGAGATTCTTCTTGTTAAAATGCATTTGTATCTAAACGCACTTGTGTATATAAAATTTTTTATTATTTTAATTAATTTATTCTCTTCTGCAATATTCAGTGAAGGTATTATGCTTAAAATTAAATTTATATGTATACACTGTATATATGTATATATCCAGAATGCTCGGTACCTGGATTTTTCCGGAATTAGGATCTCCATTCATTAAGGGGCAGATTTAACATTGGCCGAATTTCGAATTAAAAAAAAATTCTAAATTCGACCATGTGAATGGAAGGGAAGTAAAATCCTTCGAATTTGAATATCGAATTAGAACGATTTTACCGCTATTCGATTGGTCGAACGATCGAATAGTAAAAATTCGATTGATTCTAACGATTTTAACCCTTCGATTGAATTTTTACTATTCGATCTAAATTCACCAAAGCCACTTCGCCAGGTTTAGCCAATCGAATTAAAATTTAAAGGGGAAGTAATTAGAAATTCGACTTGTCGAATAGATTTTTACTCGATCTATCCGATCGAATTTACAAATTCGATGGTCGAATTTGCCTAATTTGCATGTTCTCAAATTTGACCAATCGAATTTTCGAAATCCGGTCGAATTTCGAATTCTTCCAACAAATTTGATAAATCTGCCCCCCCAAGTCTACTAAAAAATAGGATTGGTTTGATCAAGTACAAGCTACTGTATTAGTATTACAGAGAAAAAGGAAATCATTTAAAAGAAATTTAATTATTTGATTATAATGGAGTCTATGGGAGACGGCCTTTCCGTTGCTTTTTCTGATGTCATAGATGTATAACTGGCGATTGTGTCTCCCTCCAATCAAGAAGCAGAACAATAGGGAGGCATTGATAGGTTTGTTAGGCTCATTATTGCTTGATACAGTATTATCGCTGAATATACAGTATGCATCACACAATGTAGGGTGAAATTGCTTTGCAAAAAAGATTTTATTATTAAAAAAAAAAAGTGTGCCAAATCAAGGAGGAAAATATGCAGTCCCTATAGAGGATCAGAAGCACAGACTGAAATAACTGCATTAATATGTCTTTGCCTGCTGGCAGACAATTCGCCGGCCTGTTCAAACTGATTTGATGCGGGTTTGGGTTGAACAAACACAGATGTTGCCATTCATTTTATCCTGAAAATTGTATTTTAACACTCAGCTTTCTCCAGTAAGAACTCCTAATAACTCCACCAACCAGGGTCAGACTGGCACAACCCAATTGTGATATTTAAAAAGAAAATAAAAACAGCCGGCACGCTGCGCCCATCTGTGCACCAGTGCGGGCAAGCTTGTGCGATGTCTGCGCATGTGATCCATTGTGGGGTGCAACAAGGGAGCTTGCAGACTGGGGGGCTCGAGGGGGCCCTGGACAGAAGTCATGGTGGGCCCCGAGCCCCTCAGTCCGACGCTGCCACCAACACCCCCCCCAGTATTTCTCTATATACTAAGGAAGTGATCCCCAACCAGTGGCTCACAAGCACCACGTTGCTCATCACCAACCCATTGAATGTTGCTCCCAGTGGCCTCAAAGCAGGTGCTTAGTTTTTAATTCTTGGCTTATAGGCAAGTTTTGGTTGCACAAACCCCAGGTGTACTGCCAAACAGAGTCTCCTATAGGCTGATGGATCACACAGGGGCTACCAAATAGCCAATCACGGCTCTTACTTGACATCCCCAGAAACATTTCCCGCGCTTAAAAATCAGCGTCGGTGCGGGTGAAAAGGGGGTGGTATCGCTAGTACATTGAGCGCAATTGTGCTCTCTGCACTAGTAACTCTTAAAGTTACAAGAGGCGGCTTTTTACCGGCCCTTGTAACTGGCCGTTCGGTGCCGCCTGAGGCAAGGTTCTCATCTTGCCTCATGGCTGGAGCAGCCCTGCACACAATCTTTTTCTTGTGTACTGGGTAACAACAATTAAAATGCCCCATTTGCCACACGGGCATTTCAAGGTGCTAACTGGGCCGCTCCGGTCATGAGGCAAGGTGAGACCCTTGCCTCAGGTGGCACGGAGCGGCCTGTTACCAGGGGTGGCAAAAAGCCGCCTCTGGTAACTTTAAAAGCCGAATTTCCATTTTTTAAAATGGAAATTTGGCTCTTCTGGTGCAGCCAGCACAATAGCAATGACTGCTAGAAGTTAGAAGCGTGGAGCGGGGCTCAGGCGGCTAAATCACGTAAGTGCAGTGCTCGATTTCAACCAAGGTGCAATTCATTTTTAGTAGTCTAAAACAAATTAAGAAATGGTGTTAAAAATCTGTAAACTGCATTTGTATGTCTATATACAGGTATTGGATCAGTTATCCAGAAACCCATTATCCAGAAAGCTCTGAATTTATGGAAATGCCATCTCCCATAGACACCATTGTATCCAAATAATCTACATTTTTTAAAAATGATTTATTTTTTCTCAGTAATAATAAAACGGTACCTTATACTTGATCCCAACTAAGATATAGAGTAGAGCCCCCATTTTACATCCCCTGATTTTATGTTTTCTCTCATTTTACATTGTTGTTTTGCGGTCCCATCTATATATTATGCATAATACATTTCCCTGATTTTACATTTTCCTGGATTTTACACCTTTTTTTTCTGGTCCCCTGAAAAACGTAAAAATGTAGGTTCTACTGTAATTAATGGAAGCAAAACCTATTGGGTTTATTTCATGTTTAAATGATATTTTAATAGACTTAAGGTGTGAAGATCCAAATTATGATCCATTATCCAGAACCCCCCACATCCAGGCTCCATAACTGTATTTTTATTTTTCTAGTACTACCTGCAATTTTAGACCTGGGCTCTTCAATAAAGCCTACATTTTTATGTTCAAATTAATAAAAATTAATCATCTTAAAAAAACAAAACCAAAAACACATTAAAGTCCGAATTAAAAAAACTCAAAGAATATGAGTTTCTTTAACTATTATATCCAAATTTTTAGTGGAAGAAAGATTTATTGGAAAAAGTCTAAATGCGAGTATCCGGCATTCTGAGACCTGCCGAGTTTGTATTATTACTATGTATTTCTATAGCGCCAACTTATTTCGTAGCGCTGTAAAGGGAATGTTAGTGATGGGCGAATCTGGGGTGTTTCCCGAGAAATTCGCTAAATGGTGAAAATTTTTCGAAAATGTCAAAATCGTAAAATTCACAAAAAATTTGTGAAATTTTACAGTTTTCATGAAAAATTTGTGAAATTTACCCGTTTTCACAAAAAATTCGTGAAATTTGAAATACTTCACTATAAAATTTCAAGCAATTTCACCATAAATTTGTTAATTTTGAACTATTTCACAAAATTCGTGAATTTCAAACGTTTTCACTATAAATTTGTGAATTCTGAATGTTTTCACGAAAAATTCGTGAAAAACGGAAATTGATGCCGGCGAATTTTCTCTGTCGAATTTTCACAGCCATTTCGCGAATAATCTCACTAGTGAATGTGATTATACAACTAAATCACATGAATTACATACATAGAACACATACATTGTATATAACTCAATGGGCAAGACACATATATAACATTTGGAAGTTACTGTGGTCTGCGCTGAAATTAAAAAAAATATGGGGAAAAAAAACAAAAACTGTACGATTTGGATTTTTCAATTTGATTGAGTTTTTACTCAATCTGAAAAAATTGTACTTTTTAAGGCATTCTAATTCAGTCTGACTTTTTTATTTCATATTTTGATAAATAAAGCCTTTGGTTTTCGAAAAGCGCAGCACTGCCGGGCCCCCTTTTAGGCCCAGAACACTTGTACCCCCTGTGCCCCCGATGGCTAGTGGGTACAAGAAACATAGAGATATGGAATTAATGTGTTTCATGACCCAGTGGTATTGGCACAGGACACTGCTGGGGTGGCTCAGATTAGCACCAGTACAATACTAGAAGTCATGGATTTAGTGGCTAAAGGGTTTGGGAAGCTAAAGTTAAAGAGGACAACCTAACCTTCTCCATCTTCTCTGTTTTACCTACAGGCCATCTCATTTCTGACGCCCCTTGCTGTGATTTCTGTGGTGAAAATCATCCTTCGCACAGACAGAACAGAGGTGAAAGAAGCCTGTTTGGGTAGGAGCATCAATTCCCCTTCTGTTTGTCACTGTTCTCCAGCCTAGTGCAGCTTTCTGTGCCACTGTTCTTGTAGCGCCTGTTGGCCCAAACCCCTCATAAGAAAGACCATCAGGACTACATGGCTAAAGTTTAAAGTGTAGACTATTAGGGAGTAGACTGGCAAGGAGACTGGAAGGATGCTTGCACACAAAACAGTTTTTAGGCCAACAGAAAGTGAACAACTACCATTGTACAGAAACAGTCAGGATAATAAAACACACAACTTACTGGCTCAGGAGGAGTAGTTCAAGGATAGAAAAAGTCTTGGGACAGGAAAAAATACTAGCAGAGTACAAAATACCAGCAAGAGAAAGGGAATCAGGATCAGAACCAGGAAAAGAGTCAGGGTACCTACCTGGCAATCAGGAACATGGACTGGGTGATCTGGAATCAGGAACATGGACTAGGTGATCTGGAATCAGGAACATGGACTGGGTGATCTGGAATCAGGAACATGGACTGGGTGATCTGAAATCAGGAACATGGACTGGTGATCTGGAATCAGGAACATGGACTGGGTGATCTGGAATCAGGAACATGGACTGGGTGATCTGAAATCCAGAACATGAATCCATGAACACGAAACGCTGAAAAGTTCACAAAACAGCGCTGGCGTCTCGTTTTTGACACCAGTGTCCGTTTTTGGATGTGGGCAAAATGCACTGGTGTCCAAAAAACGGACGCCGGCGGAAAATTTTTACCAGCAAATTTTCACGGGCGGTTTGCAAATTTATTAGCCAGCGGCGAAATGCGGGAATTTGCTGCAAATTCGCTCTTGCCGAATAAATTCAACCATCACTACCTTTGAACTGAGCAGGGAAAACAGGTCAGGGTTTAAAGGAGGATTCAACCTGTATGTGAAACCCTCCAACCAAATGCCCCTAACTTGTTACTTACCCCTCCTTCCAGGTCCTGTCCAGTGGAGTTCACAGGTGCCGTCATGTCTCGTTCGCTCTTCATCCTGTACTGACTGGCGTTTTCAGGTGCATGCGCAGTACAAGGAATCTGCCAGTGCGGAGCTACTGTGTTGAAGTTCATGAAATTTCCGATCATTTTTTTCGGAAAGTTGTGACATTCGGAGCATGCTCAGTTGGAGGAATCTGCCGGTATGGAGCTACTGTGTATGCGTCGAAAGTCATAAACTTTCCGGAAAAAAAAAAAGATCAGCACCGGCAGATTCCTTGTAATGCGCATGCGCCCGAAAACGCCGGTCAGTACAGGATGTAGAGCGAATGAGACAAGATTCACATACAGGTTAAATTCTCCTTTACATAAAGGCTCTCTGCTGGGAGATCATTAGGGATAGGCTGCACCTACTAGTTAATGGAGAGTGGCCGAGTATAACTGCACTACAACTATCCATAGGAACCTAAATGTAAGCCTATACGTCTACCCTACCTGAATAGAGAAGAGATAAGGCAACAGGCTGCAATGAAGAAACCATACAGTTCTGCTGGAACATTCATTCAACAATGAGAGAACTGGGAGCCAATATTTAAGTCAATAACCAATGCCCCAGGCACTGTGTGAATAGGTTACAACCCGACACAGCAGTAACACATAGCTTTTGTGCCAATACTAGTGATTTATTGCTATATACCCCCTCAAGTAGAGGAGTAGACACCTTTCAGCTCCCATAATAACCCGCATATTAGCCTGTAGTGATTTATTGATCGAAAGCCAGCAGCACAATGGTCAAGAAATCATTTTCCCCAAATGAAATATCTATACAAACATCTATACAGTGGAGACCTATTGATGCAGTTGCGGTAAGAATAAAAGGTCACGTCAGACAAATATATGGAGTTTTGCAGTACAGGGCTAGAACCTGTCTCTCATATATAAGGTCTGTTATACAGAATCATGGGATTGTACCAGCACCTGACAAATAAAGGAGGCGCACAAAGAGTCTGCCACCTGATTATTGTGTTCTTCATGATATTGTTGTAGGCTATAATTAAAGGGGTGGATTGCCTTTAAGTTAACTTTTAGTTAATACAATGTAATTTTTCAATTGGTCTTCATTGCTTTTTCTTTTTGTATATGGTTTTTATTGGATTTAAAAGAATAGGAGAATAAAGAGGTTAAGTGAGGAGAGAAGGAATAATAGTCTAGAAAGTTGGGCCCCTGGTCTAAGGTTTTCTGGTGGGCCCCTGGCATCCCAGTCCGACACTTGTAAGGCTACAGTTTTATTGTTAATTTGTGTTGCTCATCTTTATATTCAGGCCTCTCCTATTCATATTCCAGTCTCTTATTCAAATCAGCCCATTATTGCTCGGGAAATTTGGACCCTAGCACCCAGACTGCTGAAATTGCAAACTTGAGAGCTGCTGAATAAAAAGCTAAATAACTGAAAACTCAACAAATAAAACCAATAGCAAATTGTCTCAGAACACCACTCTCATCATCAAACTCAAAGGTGAACAACCCCTTGAATGTAATTTCCTATTCAGACCCTAAATGTATAAGGGCTCTTACTCACAAGCGTTTTCCCTGCACTCTCCTGCGTTCCGTTTTGCTGCGTTCAGCCGCAGGGGAGCGCAGGAATAGACGCAAGCAGTTCTTTTCGATGGGTCTAGAGTCACTCACACACAAGTGCATGTAGGTGCCGAATGCAGGGAAAATGCAGCATGTTGCATCTCAACCTGCACCTACATGTAGTCACATGTGTGTGTATAGCCCCATTGAAAAGAATTTCTTGCGTCTATCCCTGCGCTCCCCTGCGTCTGAACGCAGCAAAACGGAACGCAGGCGAGTGCAGGGAAAAATGCTCGTAAGAGCCCTAAAGGTGCTCCAACAATCACCCCTTTCCAGGGGCAATTCTATGTCAGGAGTTGCTTGAAGTGGATGCTCCCAGTACTTCTTCACTGGAGGGGGGGTGGGCATATTGCGGGTGAGGAGAGAGCAATTGCGTTTACTGCAATAGCAGAGCCATATTTCTGGTTTTAAAACTAGAAAATCAGCTCTTCAAGTTTCTAGAAGCAGCTTTTTGCCTCCTCTGGTATCTTTTCAACACAGTAACAAGTAAAGAAGCCATTGAAGCCTCCTCCAGGATTGGTGGCCAGACCCTGTTGCAGTTGCTCCTTTTGCCACTCAAGTATAAACACAGCTGCTGTGATATTACCAGTCTCTGGGGGGCAGTACTGATTGACACTTTTCTTCTCTGACCTAACACTTTCTAAGCCACCAAAGAGGTGAAGAGACCCGATGAAATGGTGCTAATTGCATGGCATCGAAGGGAGGATAGTGGAGGTGGAACTAGACATGGTTTGTTGGAACGGATAGTGATCTGGACAAACAGGGCATGAGTAGGCAGAAAAATTACCCAGGTTCATAAAGGTGGAGTTGATGTATGGAATGATAACAGGACTGGCCCACCAGGTAACCGGGTTACCATGAAATCTCCCGGTGGGCCCAGGTGTCTGTGGGCCCTCATGCTGCTAAATCTTGGGCCTATTTAATGGCCATTCCCTATTCCTATAGCAGGGGTCCCCAACCATTTTTTGGTCCAGGGCAAAACATTTTTTTCAAGGACCAGGGGGTGTGTGGGGTCTCAGCGGGGGTTGGAGTCCAATTTGGCGTGCTGGTGTCCAATCCTTATGTGCCAGCATCCATTTTGGCAAGCCGGTGTCCATTTTGGGGCACCTTGTTAATTGTGGTCTAGGCACCGCGCCCCACTCCAGGACTGGTTCTGGGCCTCGGCCCCGTGGTTGGGGAGCCCTGGATTATAGTATGAAAAGAAAAGAGACTGGGAGAATAGAGGTTGAGTGAGGAGAGGAAGAATAATAGTATTGAGAGTGGTCCCCTGGAGCCCCAGACAGAAACTGAATGATAAAATATGGGTTCATGCTGTTAACGCAAATGCAATTGGTGGGACTGCTGCACAATGCCATAAGTTAAATTACAGGGTGGACAAGAAGTCCATGTCAGATGCATGGGTCGATATGTAAAAGAAGGAAATTCATAGTCAATCTTCAGCATTCAATCTGCTACAGAACTCCAGTGCTCCAAGCTGCCTTTGGAATGCTTGGAGCTGTAGTTCTGTCACAGCTCGAAAGCTACAAGCTCCGTGACCTAACTTGGCTAAGGTAGTTGTACTAAGAATCCAGCACTAATAAGAGTAGAATCCTGCTAACTGCTTATTTATGATTTTCCATGCAGCTGTCTCCTTGGCATTGGCTCTGAATGGAGTTTGCACCAACACCATCAAACTCATAGTGGGAAGGTATGTTACCTGTTCTCTTCTCCATCCCCCCATGCCAGAATGCAAAAGGTCTTTCAATTATTATATGACATCCAGAATATTTAGCTTCACATTCCCACCCTGACCTCATTGCAGCACAGTGCTTGATTCATTAATTCACGTTTCCACCCCAAATGCATTGCTACTCGTTGCTATTCTAGTTTCTTTCCAGATCCGCAGAAACGTCATTGTTTGTTTCCACGCAGTGTCATCCTTATTATATATGTTTACAGTGTCACCTCAATGACTTTGTGGGGAAGATGTGTTCCTCAAGAGGTTTTTCACCCCCAGCCTGTGAAGGCTCCACAAACTCTGTGAATCATTGTTTGATTATAAAAGGTCCTCTAAACATAAGGTACATGGGATAAGCTAGGTAGATCCATACTTAAATATTTCTGGCCGACACTTGCGTGCCACATTGACTGGACACGTTCTTTTGCAGGGATGACTTGTCTTGTATGTAGCACGTGATTAAGTAAAAAGATTTTCTCAATAATGGTGGAAATACTTGACATGCAGGCAACTGAAATTTCTAGGAAATGTGGAACCTTCAGCTCTAGTGTCTCCTCAGTTCAGTGTAAAGATGACTATATAAGTACTAGGCCCGAAAGTGTCAATCTGTGGGTTCTGGCAAATGCCAGAGGTGCTACTGTAAGGTCCCATAGACAGTCACTATTTAATGGGCTGGTGGAGTCCTATTTGGGCCTCTATGTACTTGGAATGCCAGTGACTATTTTGACTCCCAGTCCAGACCAGTAGCAATAAAAGTGTACACATTTTCCAAGAAGTATATTTGAGTCATTGATATTGGATGGTTCAACAATTTGTTCTTCAGTTGGACATGGAAAAAGTCCTCTGCCATGTTGGTCAGTTCACCAGCAGATGAGGAATGAAAAGGAGCCTCAGCTCCTCTGTATTTCCTTCTGTTCCAAACAGAAGAATAGAAAGGTGGCCACACCATGTACCTCTACATTATCCAACTGTTTGACCCACTATACGATCAAACGGATACTGAAGAGTGTTGGTCAGTGTATGGCCACCTAAACTTGGGAGCCAGTAAATCTCATTTGTTTCTTTCAGGCCTCGTCCTGACTTCTTCTACCGCTGCTTTCCCGACGGAGTCTCCAATGAAGGGATGCATTGCACCGGGGATGCCAGCATGGTGGCTGAAGGCAGAAAAAGTTTCCCAAGCATTCACTCCTCCTGTAAGTACTTTCAGGTAATCCAAACGGCATTATTTATCCCTTGCAGTGCAATGCGGGAAATACAGTTATGAAACTTGTTGAAAGAATAAATAACTCAGTACAGGTATGAGATTTTCTATCCGGTAAGCTCCGAACTACAGAAAGACTGTCACCCATAGACTCCATTTTATCCTAATAATCCAACTTTTTAAAAATGATTTCCTTTTTCTCTGTAATGATAAAACAGTACCTTGTACTTGATTCAAACATAACTAATTCTTATTGGAAGCAAAACCAGCCTATTGTTTGCATGCTTTTCTAGTAGACTTAAGGTATAAACATACAAACTAAGGAAAGATCTGTTATCCGGAAAGACTCAGGTCCAGAGCATTCTGGATAACAGGTCCCATACCTGTATAACCACATTCCACTGAACATAAATGATAGACAGTATCTGGAATCTGCTGCACAGTTGGTACCTGAGTAGCATTTCCATTAGTGACAGGTGGCTATGGACATATAATACACAAAAACTATGAATATCTTGTAAATTATATCCATATCTAGTAGTGATGTTATTTTTGCCACATGACTATTATAATTAGTAGAGTACCCCTTGATGGAAAATATGATGATATTAGAAGTGACCTCGGAGTTCCATGACCTGTAGAAAAGCAATGGAACGCCTCAATGACTAATAATATCCTTATATTTTACAATGTGGGGTACTTTATTCACTATATTATTATTAGGGCGCTCTAGTTCTTTCCTCGGAGTTCCATGACCTGTAGAAAAGCAATGGAACTCCTCAATGACTTATAATATCCTTATATTTTACAATAGGGGGTACTTTATTCACTATATTATTACAGTGAGGACAGGGCACTCTAGTTCTTCCCTCTGCGTTCCATGACCTGTATAAAAGCAATGGAACTCCTCAATTACTTATAATATCCTTTTATTTTACAATGTGGGGTACTTTATTCACTATATTATTATTAGGGCGCTCTAGTTCTTTCCTCGGAGTCCCATGACCTGTAGAAAAGCACTTGGCCATCGCCCTTGTACTTTGATATGGTCATAGAACTTCTCTGTGACTTATAATATCCTTACAATTTACAATAGGGGGTACTTTATTCACTATATAAATTACCACTGTTCCTAGGTCTAAAGGCAATAACACAAGGGCACATTTTGACACTTTACACCCTCAAGTGCAGTGTGCAAAGATGCAATTTTGGATGCTATTTGCCATGTTTTTCCCCATAATGCAGTGGGGTTTCCCCCCACAATTCCAGCGTCATTTTTGCCCATGCACGTATAAGTTCAGTGCAGTTTTATCTGATGTGTTAAAATGTGCAAACATTTAGTTAAGTGTTTTTATAAACTGCATACAATTGTGCTCACTATTGTCAGAGTGTACATCTGTGTATGGTTCTTTAGTCTGCTGGGCCTATTGATGCAGGAACCCTGGATTAACTGACTCCTTCAAGTTGGAAGAAGCTCCAGGGTTCCTCTGTGCCAAGAGGTAGACGCACATGCAATTCAGACAGCGGTTTCAAGCGCATGCGCAGTTGGCGGAATCTGCTGGGGTGGAACTACTGCGCCGAAAGTCATGAGATTTTTCGAAAAAATAAATTGGAAACGTTGTGACTTTCGGGAGCATGCACAGTAACACAAATACACGCAAGTAATGTGTTTAGGCGCAAGTACCTAGAAACTAGCACTTTGGACACGACAGAGTGACATAAGAAACAGTGAGTTTTCTATAGATCACCTGTTGCTCTCGCATTCAGTGACACAAAGCAGCTACAAAAGGCTCCTCGGCTTTCTTTTTCATGCCAGTTAATTGGGGAAGCTTTTTCTTGCTTATTTCCATGGAACTGATGATGCGTGGCACCCGGAGCGTCCTGACATAAAGCGTCGGCAGTATCTGGATATTTCACTTCTCTAAGTGCTCTTCACTCAGTGGTGCTTGGCTAAAGTTCTGCCATTGAAGCTTGTGCTGGGAAACTTCAGCTGCCAAGAGAATACATCTTTCCTTCCTTTTGTTAGGTTTTATTTCCATCAACAACTTACAAAAGATGCCCCTCTGTGTGATTTCATGACCAACAGGGACATACGTTTATACCGCACCATAATGATATTCCCTTTTACAGGTATTGGATCCCCCGTTATCCAGAAAGCTTCAAATTATGCAAAGGCTGTCTCATATAGATTCCATTTTATCCAAATAATATCCATTTTCTGTGTAATAATAAAACAGTAGCTTGCACTTGATCCCAACTAAGATATTCATCTTTATTGGAAGCAAAACCAGCCTATTGGGTTTAATCAATGTTAAAAGCAAGTCAGATGTTTGGCAGACAATTAAACTTTACCTACTGACTGCTATGGCTTTCTAGAATCAGAGCATTCTTTGTATGTGTTGTTCCATTACTCTCACATTCTATATCTAATTGTTGAGACATCAATGGGAAGTCATTGTTCTACAGATGATGATCATCCATGCAAGTATCCCATCATCCAACCAAAGGATCCATGGCCAGTATTGTGGGTCTAACGGAAGGTTAGTGAAGTCATTAGATGGAATATTCAAACATGCCTGACTGATGTGTGATTGTCAAGTGATTGTGACTGTGACCTATGATGACATGGACCATTATCGGGCTAATTTGTTCAAAAGCGAAACCTGTTATCCAGAAATTATGGAAAGGCCTTCTCCCATAGACTTTTTTTGATTATTTTTGTGCCCCTGATGAAGACCCCTTGTGGGTCGAAACGCGTAGGGCGACATGTGGTTGCTAATTTCTGTAACTAACATGGAATAAATATTTTCTTTTTTTTCATTTACAAAGAGTATGCGATCCTTATTTTCTATTTTTGCATGATTTATTTGGAGACTAGTGGGCAGCCTCCGCTGGGATTATCACCTCATATATTGTTACTTTGGAGTGTGCGACTTCTTCTCTAAATGTATTTGGCATCATTTGATTGTGACTGTCACCTCTGATGACATGGACCATTATCTGGCTAATTTGTTCAAAAGCGAAACCTGTTATCCAGAAAGTTCCGAAATTATGGAAAGGCCTTCTCCCATAGACTCCATTTTATCCAAACAATACTAATTTATAAAAATGATTTCCTTTTTATCAGTAATAATAAAACATTATCTTGTACTTGATCCCAACTAAGAGACAATTAATCCTTATTGGAAGCAAAACCAGCCTATTGGGTTTATTTAATATTTCCAAGATTTTCTAGTATTCTTAGGGCTCCTACACACGGGCGTTTTTACCTGCGCTCTCCTGCGTTGCGTTTTGCTGCGTTCAAACGCAGGGGAGCGCAGGTATAGACGCACTCAATTATTTTCAATGGGGCTGTACTCACACGAACGCATGTGAGCGCCGAACGCAGGAAAAATGCAGCATGTTGCGTCTGAATCTGCGTTCGGCGCTTACACGCGTCTCGTGGGTACAACCTCATTGAACAAAATGAGGTGCGTCTAGACCTGCGCTCCCCTGCGGCTGAACGCAGCCAAACGCAACGCAGGGGAGCGCAGGTCAAAAACGCCCGTGTGTAGGAGCCCTTAAGGTATGAAGATCCAAATTAAGATCCATTATTCAGAAAACCCCAGGTTGTGAGCATTCTGGATAACAGGTCCCAGACCTGTACATATATGGATCCTCCGTTAACTTTGCAGAGGACTAAAGTTCTGTTTAGAAGGACTTACTGGAGGTTTCATAGAGGGCATCTATTTGTCACCCCACTGCTAAAGTGCACTGCAGCATAAATAAACCCCCGTCTGTAACGATAATTAGTAGAGTCAGATCCAGCTGAGATTAGGAATCAGATCACCACTCTGGGAGAGGTATAAATCCTGCTCTAGCTTTTATGAGATGCCTGGGAGCTGTAGAAACTGTGAGATTAATGAGTCTCTACATTGTCGATGTCACGGGAGATGGAGTAATCTACTCGGAATTTAGTTGTTCCAACAAACACAAGATGAATAGGATCCTCTTCCCAGCGCTTCTTCTTCTAATTCATCTCCTTTATGCTCTAGGCAAGGTGCGTTTGTCACCTGAAATCTCTGCAAGATCTAAAGGTATTAACCATAGTCCCCATTGGTTATATGAAAGAACATATAATAAGAAATAGACAAGTAAGTGCAGGTAAGGGATATGCTATCTGGGAACCCCTTATCCAGGAAGGCCATCTCCCGTAGACTCCCTTTTAGTCAAATAATTACATTTGTTTAAAATAATGTATTTTTTTCCCCTGTATTAAAAAGACAGTACCTTGTATGTGAGCCATACTAACATTTAAAGGCAAAACAATCAGTTACTTTTAACAGAATTGGTAGCAACTCATCCTGTTCAGGGAATCTATTTAGTTAACGTTCTCTTTGTTAAGTTTTGGGACAGTCCTGTTGTCAAAAGATTGCATTATTCCTTGGATGTGGCCCATGGTCAAGTGCTTTGCACATCTGATCACATTGTTGGGGAGGGTCTGGAAATTAGAATTTAATACACCATGTGGGTGGCCAAATTCAGTAACATATCACTTGTTAGCCAACCTAGATCAACCAGTAGAACTAAAGGCCCCCACACACGGGCCGATAAAAGCTGCCACAAGACCGAGACGGCAACTTATTGGCCCATGTGTGGGGCCACCCGAAGGGCTTCTCCGATCGATATCTGGCCAAAAGTAATGGTATAGCAAAGCCAGATGACCATTAAAGCTGGCCATAGACGTAACAATTACGATCTTTCTCAGAAAAGATGTTTCCAAGAAAGATAGTTCGTTTCAACACACACGTGTAGAGCTGAATCGTCTAATATACAGGTAGAAACAACAGAATTCTACTTGTATCTGACGATTCAGCACTAACAATGGCCGATGTTCAGGGAGCTTTCAAAGGCATCCGATCAAAATTTTCCGTCCAGTCCGATCAACCAGCCGACCGATATCTTAATCCTCTGACGATATCGGTCGGCTCATTTCCCACCATACACGCACCGAATATGGTACGAAAATTCGTTTCGTACGATATTATCTGTGTGATCTTTCCAAGAAAGATCGTTCGTTTCAACATACACGTGTAGAGCTGAATCGTCAAATATACAGATAGAAACAACAGAATTCTACTTGTATCTGACGATTCAGCACTAAGATGGATAGTTGGGTGTCCTCGCATCCTGAAGGTCAGTTAGGGTGAGGTTTATAAACACTATACTAAGATGAATGATGTAACAATGTTTTCAAATATATTTACCTTGATGCTAGCTTATGGGGGCCTAGACAGAATGTTGGAGCATAAAGGGCAAATTCAATGTCATTTTATGGATTTTCTTTGCAATGCTAGTAAAAATGTTACTATACAGGATTATGTATTAAATTAAATTAAAGGGATTCTGTTATGATTTTTATGATGCAGTTTTTATTTTTAAATTACACACTTTACACTGCAAATAATTCACTCTACAATATAAAATTTCTTTCCTGAAACAGCAAGTGTATTTCTTATAGTTGTAAATATTGGTGTGTTGCAAGCCATCTTAGGTAATTTTGCCTGGTCATGTGATTTCAGAAAGAGCCAGTACTTTAGGATGGAACTGCTTTCTGGCAGGCTTTTGTTTCTCCTACTCAATGTAACTGAATGTGTCTCAGTGGAACCTGGATTTTACTATTGAGTGTTGTTCTTAGATCTACCAGGCAGCTGTTATCTTGTGTTAGGGAGCTGTTATCTGGTTACCTTCCCATTGTTCTGTTGTTAGGCTGCTGGGTGGGGGAAAGGGAGGGGGTGATTTCACTCCAACTTGCAGTACAGCAGTAAAGAGTGACTGAAGTTTATCAGAGCACAAGTCACATGACTGGGTGCTGCTGGGAAACTGACAATATGCCTAGCCCCATGTCAGATTTCAACATTAAGGGGCAGATTTATCATTGGTCAAATTTTGAATTGAAAAAAATTCGAAATTCAACCATGTGAATAGTTAGGGAAGTAAAATCCTTTGAATTCAAATATCGAATTCGAAGGATTTTACCGCAATTCCATTGGTCGAACAATCGAATAGGAAATATTCGATCGATAAATCGTTCGAATCAATCGATTCGGACGATTTTTTCGATCGATCGAATATTTTTGATGCAATCTGGCGAACTAGGTGAACGAATAAAAATTTAAAGGGGAAGTACTTCGACCATCGAATAGTCAAATATTCAAATTAAATAGTATTCGAATTATTCAAATTTGCCTAATTTGCATATTCGAAAAATTCAAATCTATTTTAAATTCGATCGAACTGCGAATCCTTCATGTCAATTTAGTAAACCTGCCCTTAAATATAATAAAATGTGTTTGCTCTTTGGAGAAATGGATTTCAGTGCAGAATTCTGCTGGAGCAGCTCTATTAACTGATGCATTTTGAAAAACAAATATTTTTCCTATGACAGTATCCCTTAAAGCAGGATAGTTTCCCTTTAGATTGAGCTTCCAATCACTAAAAGAGCATCATTGTTGTTGTTATTAGGAACCCTCAACGTATGAAATAAAGACATTACCCTCCAACATGATCAAACATAAGAGGCCGGCTAAACTGATCCATACAGTAATGATACTTGGGGTGATTTTGGGCCCCTGACTTTGGGGCTTGACTGGATTTTTAATTGTGAATGAAGTGGGCTAGGAGTTGACTTGGGGAACTATAGAGCCTGGTGCCACTATGTAGTCTACAAATTGCCACAGGAATTCTTATATGTTGGCACTTTATTGCTGATAAAAAAAAAACACTTTTTCTGTGCCTACCTGCCAAACCAGGGTATGAATTATAAGAGCAGAAATTATTCTGTGTTGTTCTGTGCTTTATCAATAATTCTTGTGCTTTTATGGGGATCAAACTCCAATTTTATATGTGTTGCTTGTCAAAAAGTTAAATTAAATTTCTTTATCTGGGATTTTCACGGCAAAGCAAAAACAATACTTTTTTCTACTCAAATCACACCCTACAGCTAAATCCACAAACATGTACTTGATATTCCAGGCCAGTAGATGGGATTAACTGAGATATAGAAACGATGTTAGAAGAAGTTTGTTTTGTTTTCTTTTAATGAAAATCTTTTAGAAAACTCTAGGCACAACAAAGGAGACAGCAGAACCATTGTCTGCTATGGGAAGGGCCGAAGTATTGCGTTGTCCTGGAGGGATACTGACTGATATAAAGATTTAATACAGAGAGACAGATAATTTCATCCATTCGAGCCTTTGACTGTCAGCGACGTGCTGAGATTTGCAGTTTAACAATAGTAGGAAGGCTGCAAATTGGGCAACACTGATATATCTTGAAAAGAACTAGCGACTTTTGGACAACAGAATATTTCCTTTGTGAATTTAGCTAATCCCCCACCCAAGGAGCCCATATGATATTTCCTTCATCAAATTGGTCCTGCGTATATATCAATTGTTTCCCTAAACAACCAAACTGAATGTGACGCATACTCGTAAACTTTCTGTGGCTGTAACTCTTTTTTTAATTTGGTTGAGTGTTTGTGAAGCATTTTATATTTTTGGAACTGCATGTTCACCCAGATACCTGAGAGCAGGAAGGTTGGTGTATTCAATTGTCCAGAGCTTCAGATCTCTTGTTCTTGGATGGTTACCAGGCCCGGACTGGCAATCTGTGGGTTAGGGCAAATGCCAGATGGGCTGCTATAAGGTGCCATAGAAAGTCAGTATTTAGTGGGCTGGTGGGGACTTTTTGGGCCTCTATGTGGGCTGATTGGGCCTCTGTGTACCTGAAATGCCAGGGCCTATTTTGATTCTCAGTCCAGTCCTGATGGTTACCATTGCTGTTGGGTGGTATTTTTATGCTTTCCACAGTAGTGATGTGCAGGTCAGGAAAAACTCAACCTATATCGGACCCTCACCCAAAAATCTTAACCCACACCCGACCCTGAACTGCAAATGGTTTCCATTGCTCCTGTCCCGTACCTGCTTCTTCTCATTCTGTAGAGAAAAGATTCTGGAGTAGTGGAGGAGAGTACATCCCCACTCTGACCTGCACCCACCTTTAACCGCAATGGTCGGCCAAATTTCAACCCAAACCCATCCAATTTACTGCAGGTTTAGGGTCAATAAATCACTATTCCATAAAACTGCTATCCATGATTTAATGGAACCCATTCTATTCCATTGCCCCTCTACCCACGGCACCATGCAGGTAAGACATTTTGGGGGTCATTTATAAAGTTCGCGCAGCGCATAATTGTTCGCAAATGGTAGTTTTGCCCATGCTTTTTCCTGAACGCTACAATATTGCACTACTGTGCCCGTCTTCCCGGTTTTTGCAAATTCGCATTGTGAATGAATTTTCGCAAACAAGACGGGTCTTTGCGTGAGTGCAGGCACTTTGCGAGGTTGTTTTGCGCGAAAATAGCGTTAACAGTAACTTAAATTCGCAATTTGTGAAACAGTTTTGCGAATATTTTCTCCGCCACCAAATTTGTGGAACAGAGTGTTCGCAATTTGTGATCTTTGCCATATTTAAAAAGCTCCTATAGATATTCGCAATGTGAAAAACAAATTCGCAAATCTGTTTGCACACTCTTATTCAGCTTTATAAATATAACCAGACGCAGGGCAAATATATTCACTCTGCGAACCAATCTGCCCTGCGCGAAATTTATAAATGACCCCCTGTATGTTTTTTCTCAGCCGTGTTTGTTAGTTCAGCATGATGCCGAGGGTACAGGCAACCTAGGATAGAATGAGCTCTGTTAATTCATGCATTCCTGTGCAGCAGAACTCAATAGTAATGGGTGAATCTGGGGCGTTTCACTCTGACGAATTTTTCACAAATTTCCCAAGAAATTCGCGAAATGGCGAAAAAGTCACGAAAATGTAAATATCGGAAAATTCAAGAAAAATTTGTGAAATTTACCCATTTTCACGAAAAATTAGTGAACTTTGAACTGCTCCACTATAAATTCGTAAATTTCAAGCAATTTCACCATAAATTTATGAATTTTGAACTATTGCACAAAATTCGTGAAATTCAAACGTTTTCACTATAAATTCGTGAACTTCGAACATTTTCACTATAAATTCGTGAATTTCGAACGTTTTCACTATAAATTTGTGAATTTCGCCGGCGGCGAATCGCAGGAATTTGCAGCGAATATGAGCTAGGCAAATAAATTCGCCCATCACTAGAACTCAACAAAGAATCTTCAACTAACCAGGAATGCATGAGCAAGTGTTGTATGCAAGTGACGTGAATTGAGCGTTTGGATTATAGCATTAATACCCTAGGACACATCACATTAATGGAAAGTGTAAGGTCAGCAGTAGCTGCACAACAGTGACAAGGATGGATTGCTGCGCCATTAGGAAGCATGGCTGCCTGTTGTAAGGATAAATGGGTAACCACAGCCTCTGTGACTGTCGCATCATGTTCCTCGTTGTTATATAAATATGACTAATTCCCAGGAGATGACAGGACAATTTGTGTCATTCAGTAGCTCCAGTCAGGAGTTGTGTTATCTAGGACAGATATTGTTCATTATGTTTGCCTGACAATTACTGGGAGCATATTTTGATCTCCTTTACTAGTGATTAAAGCGTTTCTTGACTGTCGCTGGTGGCGCATGTCTGTCATGGCTGCACACAGATCCGTCCATCTCTTGCAAATGACACTTCTTTTTGAGTCAGCATCTGACTGGAAGATGTTCTGCTGATCCAATTAGGCAATTAGGAGTCCAATTCAAGTCCAATGGGTGCACGTTTTCTTAGTGGCATCCGCTACACACATTTTTCTTTATTAGTATAAATACTGCAACAGATACAATTTATTTATCTTTTACATCATCTTTATTAGGGGCATGGAAACTTTTATCCAAAATGCTCAAGATCTGAGGTTTTCCAGATAAGGACTGTTTCCATAATTTGGATTTCCATAGTGCACAAAAATATTGTTGTAGAACCCAGATTTTATGTTTTTCAGTGGACCAGAAAAAATTGGCGTAAAATCTAGGAAAATGTATTATGCACAATATATAGGTGGGACCACAAAACAAGAGTGTAAAATGAGGGAAAACATATAATCATGGAGGTTTTATTGTATTTTAACATTATGGGGCAGATTTACTAAATTCGTGTGAATGATTCGAAATTCGATCGAATTTTAAAAAAAAATTCAAATTTTCGATTTATTTGGCCACTTCGACCATCGAATTTCGAAAATTCGATCGAATCAAATGATTCGAATAGATCGAATAAAAATCTATTCGATCACTCGATGATCAAAGTACTTGCCTTAAAAAAAAAATTTTGAATCCCTAATTTGCCAGATTAAACCTACATAATTGCTGTATAACTTTATGGGAAGCTCACATAGGGTTATTCCAGCATTTTTAGATCGAATAAAAAAAATAGATCGAATGGTTAAAATCGTTCGATTTTTCCTATTTGATTGTTCAATCGATCGAATTACGTTAAAACCCTTCGAATTCGATATTCGAATTCGAAAGGGTTAAAATTTGTTCAAAATTCAATGGTCGAATTCGAGAGTTAATAAATCCTTTGAATTCGACCAATAGTAAATCTGCCCCTATGTAAACCCAATAGGATTGTTTTACTCCCCATAATGATTAATTATATTGGATCATGTAAAAGGTACTGTTTTATCATTACAGAGGAAAAGGAAATCATTTTCAAACATTTGAATTATTTGATTAAAACGGAGTCTATGGGAGATGGCCTTCCTGTATTTCAGAGATCTCTGGACAATGAGGTTCTAGATAACAGATCCTATATCTGTATATTCAAGCTATCCAGCTACATGAAGTCATCTGTGGTTCCATCTTCTATGTGCCACTCACCTTGTTCTCTTTCTGGGCAGAATATATCTGAGGTTACTCAGTTTGTATATACAGGAATGGGACCTGTTATCCAGAATGCTCAGGACCTGGGGTTTCTGGATAACTTAAGTCTACTATAAAATCATATAAACATTAAATAAACCCAATAGGCTGGCTTTGCTTCCAATAATTAATTATATCGTAGTTGGGATGAAGTACAAGCTACTGATTTATTATTACACAGAAAAAGGAATGGCATTTGTTGTTCTTTATTTGAAGTATGATATTAGCATTCTTTACATAATGATCAAGTACAGATGTAGTAGATCTATAGCTAACAAGCTGCCTGACATGGGCAGGTCTTTAACGTCCCAAAAAAATATGAATCTGTTCTCCTGAATTTAGTGATGGGTGAACCTCCCCCATTTTGATTCACCGAAAAATGTGCGAATTTCCAACGAAATTCGCAAATTGGCGAAAAAATTCACGAAACGAGTCGCGTAATTTTCGTCACGTCGCGTCGTTTTTGGCGCGCGTCGCGTCTCATTTCGCGCGACTCATTTTTTTGGCGAATTTTCGCTGGCGTTTCGCGAATTTATTCGCCAGTGGCGAATCGCGGGAATACGCCCATAAATTCGCCCATCACTACTACTGATCTTTGTAACTGATGATATGCGCTCGCCCTTGGCACAAGGGGACTTGAGATTTACACCATGTCAATACTCTCAATCGGGCTCATCTTGAATCTTTTTTAGTGGGTTTGTATAGTAGGAACGTTCTTACTTGCTGATAGAGCAGGCAGTACGATGCATTCGTTTTTGTAGTTTGTATTTTGCTATTTTCCAAGTGTCTGACCCAGAGGATGACTTCACTCTGTAAAATGATACATAAATCATATATTCATTACCCAGAGTTGATCTAAGGATTATCTGACACAGCTGGAGATAGTGAAGCAAATATTAGGTTTCCTGCAGCTCATATTAATGGCCTTCCTCAATCATCTTATACATATTTATGTAAAAGCAAGGTGTCTCCTCTCCAGCCTATGATGTTACTACAATATGTTGTGTATCCGTGACACGGCCCTGTACCAAGAGGGAAGAGATGTTCTCTACATCTGATGCTTTTAGAGAACTTATAGCACTCTCCTTATCCAAGAGTTTCTCATGTTACATTTTTTTTAACCAGTGAGCAAAATTCAAAAATCAAAGTAGTTGGGGAGCAACACAAGAAAGACAAATGTTTTTGGGTGCAAAATAAGTGCTGTGATTGGCTATTTAGTAGTCCCTAAGTGGGTTGTGAGTTTACAAGAGGGTCAGTTTGGCAGTACACCTGGGGGCAAATTCACTAAAGCATGAAGCGTCTAACACTAGCGCTAATTTGCCAGCGTCAATTCGAAACTTTGCAAATTCACTACCTGTGACGACTCTGGCGAATTTTCGCTAGCGAAATAGATAGACTTGCTCAACTTCGCACCCTTACGCCAGGCAAAGTTGCGCACTGTTGAAGGATCGTAATTACGCAAATTCACTAAGATGACCATTTTACTGAACGTTACCACTTACGCTAGACGTTACTTCGCGAAGGCAACGCTAGCGAATTTTCGCAGCTTAGTGAATTTCCCCCCTGGTTTTTATGTGAGCAAAACTTTCCTCCAAGCCAGGAATCCAAAAAGGATTGTTGAGTAGTGATGGGCGAATCTCCCGAGATTTGCTTCGCCGAAAAATTCTCGAATTTCCAGAGAAATTCGCGAATTGGCGAAAAATTCACGAAACGAGTCGCGGGACGGTTTTGACGTGCGTCGTGTCGTTTCCGGCGCGCGGCATGTCGTTTTCGGTCAAAAACGACGCGCGACTCGCTTTTCTGGCGAATTTTCGCAAAGCGAATTCGTGAATTTATTCGCCTGCGGCAAATCGCGGGGCTTCGCCGCGAATTCGCCCCTGGCGAATAAATTCACCCATCACTATTGGTGAGCAACAAGTTGCTTCTGAGCTGCTTGTTGGGGATCACTAATTTAGTATGTTGCAAATTGACGTTCTCTTCTGGCCCATGTGCAGTTTATGGTCCAATTTGTCTGCCCCAATCATTTCTTTAGAAACCTGTTTTAGAATCCATACACCGGTCCTTTAATAAAAAAAGTGTTGCTTTTGGCAATCACTCTCCTTTAAAAGCCACAGGCAGGGGAGGAAGGACAAGCCTATGAAACCATTGCTTAGATCAGGGCAACCTCTCCCCTATAAATGCTGTGTCATAAGAGAGGATCAAACCCAGTCAGATCAAAATCGGTGCTGGTCTGGGTAATCACTGTCTTTTACAAGCCTGCTTTGGTATGGGATCTGTTATCCAGAAACCCGTTATCCAGAAAATTCCGAATTACAGAAAGTTTGTCTCCTATAGATTCCGTTAAAATCAAATCCAAAATTTAAATTCTTAATTCCTTTTTTTTCTGTAATAATAAAACAGTAGCTTGTACTTGATCCAAACTAAAATTCAATGAATCCTTATTGGAAGCAACACCAGCCTATTGGGTTTATTTAATGTTTACATGATTTTCTGGTAGACTTCATCTAAATTACAGAAAGATCTGTTATCTGGAAAGCCCCAGGTCCCAAACATTCTGGATAATAGGTCCAATATCTGTATTGGTAAATCCCTCCCCTTATAAAATGCTGCTGGCATGGGGGAGAATCAAGCCCATTTAAACCAATGCCTTAGTCTGGAGCCACCATATGTGGTTTATCTTGACGTGGTATGGTGGCTTATCAATTTTATGATCAGAATTTTATAACTAAAAAAAACCCTGTTTTGCAAAATACATGCCTTAGCTTAGATTCATTAGTGAAACAGGGAACCGGGAAAAGTGCATTGATCCAACTTTTTTAGTATGTTTGTAAAAATAAAATCCAATGCAAATCTCTACACAGTCGCCGACTGTTCTACAGGGAAACAAACAAAGCTGCTTGAGTTCTGCATGGTTGGGAAGTAAGGCGGGGGGGCTCCCCCTGCTGTTCATAAGTATGATTGTTTCCTTGCCCGGCAGTTAGGGAACGTCTGACAATTCCTATCCACAGCAGTAAATGAAGGGAGAATTTCAATGCATACAGTCAGGTTTCTTATAAAAAACAGTACACATTTTTTAATTAAAGTATATTGGAGATAGATTTCTTTTTCATTAAAGAAAGTAAAAATGGGATATTACTTGTTTTGCCTTTCCTTGTCCTTTAAACATTTTCACTTCACAAAATATATGGAGTTGGCATGGAAATCCCAAAAATGCCAATATCTTTGACTCTTCAGGGACAGAAGTTGTAGGGCTCATGGTGGGACATTTCTGATTAATGCAACTCACCACTGTATCACATGAGGTTCCCAGACTCCCTACATTGCTTTTACTTCTGTTTTATTCTGTCCCTGTGCCTTGATCCTATTGCCCAGGTGAGACCGTCTCAACCTTCTCACATTCATCTTTTTTAGCAGCTATACTCATTTTATTGATTCTTTCAGAAATAGTGTGTCCTTTCTTTAATCAAGAAGCTGTGACGCTTGCTATTGCAATAACCTTTACTGCTGTGCCAACAATGTGTGTCCCACAGGGCAACCTTTCATTTCATTAATAAATCATCCATATAGAACCCAAAGAGACTGTTGGGGGTAGACTCACCAAATCATATGGGGTTCCAGGTGCCCGTGCCTTCAGCTTGAGTAATGTTGTAGACACTTTCATTTTAGCGTTAGCAGGCTGTCACAAGCTGGACTTTATCATAGGCTAAAGGACATGAATAAGTCTATGATTAAATGCCCCTTTTGGCACCAAACGTGTAAGGCTTTTTACATCTTCAACACTTCTGTTATGACGGTCTAGTTTGTGCCAACTATGAAGTCTTATTCTTATAAAGTCTTATTAACTGCCCCATGTGTCCAGGATTCAGTTCAAGATTCGGCCTTTTTTCAGCAGGGTTTGGATTCGTCCGAATCCTTCTGCCTGGCCGAACCGAATCCAAATTTGCATATGCAAATTAGGGCCAGGGAGGGAAATCACGTAACTTTTTGGCACAAAACAAGGAAATAAAATGTTTTTTCCCCTTCCTACCCCTAATTTGCATATGTAAATTAAGGCTCGGATTCGGTTCCAAAATAGTGGATTCAGTGCATCCCTAGTTTTTAGGATACAGCTTAAAGGGCAAGGAAAGGCAAAGAAATATAATACCATTTTTACTTTCTTTAATGAAAAAGAAATCTATCTCCAATATACTTTAATTAAAAAATGTGTACCGTTTTTATAAGAAACCTGACTGTATGCAGTGAAATTCTCCCTTCATTTACGGCTGTGGATAGGAATTGTCAGACAGTCCCTAACTTCTGGCAGGGAAACAATCATACTTATGAACAGCTTTGTTTTTTGATAATTTATGACGACCCCTAAGAAGCCCAGACCACACTGAGCATGTGCGAGTCTTGATATTGCAGAGATGTATAACAAAGTTACAAGATGACAGCCCCCTGTGGCCAACTTTGAAAGCATAAATCATTTGTTTGATTAAACTTGTGGTGCAGTAAGTTCATGTTTATGTTTAGTATACAAAATACAGCATTTCTACCCTTATTCTATTTTACACTTTCCTTGCCCTTTAAAGGGGATTTCCCAGGGACTCCTACATCAGAAGGGTTTATTGGGGGGAGATTGTAGACATAAATACAAAGAATGTTCTGTATTATTTAATGGCTGTTATTTTTATTATTTAAATCTTGGATGCTGGTTGGAGTGGGTGGATGAGTGAGGTTTTCAGATTGTTATGCAATGATAAAGGAGGGTTTGATACCCCTGAAATGAAATGAACAGCTCGAGCAAAGAAAGCACAGTGTCATCTCTTCTTTTTGAATTGTGAATGATTTCCATAAGAGCAGTGGATAATACAAATAAAACCTCCCTATAAGCTACAGTAAACTCTCCTCTACTATTTCACCCTTCCAGTTTTACTATTTCAATGACCAATCATATTGCTGTTCCACAAGGTATCACCTCAATTGATCTTACCTAAACTTTAGCCTCAGTTACCCTTTTTTTTATTGCGCTTTTGTTTCAACAGCTCTAATGCAATTTATAGAAATAAACTCAATTATAGAGCTCACTTGGTTCCAGCAAAGACACATAGCCACAGGTTAGGGACCATTAAAGGAAAAGTAAATGTTTTTCTTTTTCTTTCTGTAAATTTGCTCTAAACAGCCCCCCAGATTAATGTACCTTAGTCCCTGCTGCAAGTCTGCTCTGGTTTCTGTGTTATCAGCAGCTTGTTTCCCCTTCTTCCTGGTGCAGAGTGAAGCCCAGCCCCTTAGTTTACTGAGCAGTCCATTTGCTGCTGTTCCACAATAGAGAGGAAGAGGGAGCCAGTGTTTCATTAGTAAGCTAGTTTCCCCAAGCAAAAGGTGCTAAACACACTGCTCTCTGCTATGTCATAGTATGCAAATGATAAACTGGACTAGTCCAAGATATAAGGTCAGCTCAGTAAGCTAAGGGGCGGGGCTTCACTCTGCACCAGGAAGAAGGTGAAACAAGCTGCTGATAACACAGAAACCAGAGCAGACTTGCAGCAGGGACTAAGGTACATTAATTTGAGGGGCTGTTTAGAGCAAATTTAGAGATAGAAAAAAAAAACGTTTACTTGTTCTTTAAACAGGGTGCTGCTGTCTCCATCTTGCATTACTGTAGGTGCTCCCCTCACTCTTCTTACCTCAACTATTGGGCTCTACTATGTGTAACATCCAGTCCTGTTTGGACCAAATGGACTTTTATATAATAAAATCCATTGCTAATTATATAAAGCAGACACAGGCTGTGCAGATCAT
The DNA here is from genome assembly GCA_024363595.1 of Xenopus borealis. Classification (NCBI taxonomy): domain Eukaryota; kingdom Metazoa; phylum Chordata; class Amphibia; order Anura; family Pipidae; genus Xenopus; species Xenopus borealis. The sequence continues at coordinate 7,314,840 of CM044444.1, read as the reverse complement.
TAGGTGACAGAATGTCATTCAGCAGCAGTTCTGTCTCTCACGGGTGAGTGGAGGTAATTGTTGCAGCGTATTAACAGAAAATATTTAACATTTGTTTGCCTTTGGGATGAAATCTGTTTACTGGAAAAGCATAAAACATCTTGTTTGTGCCAAAGCACTGACATATTTTCACTGTATTTTGCAAATGTAAGCATAATGGATTGCAAGCTCTGCAGATTATCACTGGTCTGTGTAGCAGTCAAAGTCAAGCCGTTTGACAAATTAATCATTGGAATCCTGCTTTTTTTTTCTTTCTGGAAACAAATTCAAATGTCTTCATGCCCAAATCATTGAAGCTGCAATGCCTATAGCTTTAAGGGCCGCTGTAAAATGACTAAGGATAATAACAGCACAATATATCAATCTTAGTGGGTTGGAATGTAATAGTTTCCTTTCTGAAGATCTTTTTAGGCTACGGTCACCCTTATAAACTGGGGTTGCTCTGAATCCAGGATTCTGTTCGGGATTCAGGACTTTTTTCAGCAGGATTTGGAAACAGCTGGATCCAAGTGCCTGGCCGAAGCAAATCTGAATCCTTAAAATCATGTGACTTTTTTGTCATGTGAACAAGGAAATTTAATTTTTTTTCGCACATGCAGCGTGCATCACTTTTTCTTGCCTTCATTTGCATAGGCAGAATGGGTTCGGATTAATTTTGGGATTCGGTCAAATTCTGTGTCCCACTCCCTAGTATAAACACAGTGAAGAAATACAACTTGAAACAAAATTGCTACATATAGCCACTGGATTGGATGATAACCCACCTCCAGCAATTAAGTAGCAAGCCAGCCAGTTCAGGTTACAATTGCAACAATGTACTTAAAACTTAACCTTTATTTCTATTCTGTTATAAAAAACTTTATAGGCTAAACCGACACATATAACTCACAGCAGATTCAGTTACTACCATGCAGGACCATATCCTTGAAACCAACATTTACTAAAAACCACATGTGTAGATGGAGGTGGACGGAGTCAATTACCCCATATAATTTTAGTTATGTAATCACCTAAATCGTGCGTCAAGCATGTGAAGCTAGCCAAAGTAACACTATTTCAACTGTGCTGGGGTATAGAGTCAAAGATACTTTTAGCGCCACTCAGTCTCCGCGCTCCTTCCCTGTATCGCACCCACAACACCAGTGCAATGCCTCCCCACACACCACCCTTCCCCAGGTCAGACGAACTACCTAGCTACGTTGGGAAGGATGGGAACTAGCTTCGCCACCTTCCACCTACACAGCCAGGGCTCGTTTCTTGTAAGCATGTCCTGCTTAGAATGAATTTGCTGTATTTACTCTGTATCAATCTTTCTCCAGTTGCCTTTGCAGGGCTGGGATTTACCTCCTTCTATCTAGCAGGGAAGATGCGCTGTTTCACAGAAATTGGGCAAGGGAAGAGCTGGCGACTCTGTGCTGCCATTCTGCCTCTGTATTGCGCCATGATGATTGCTTTGTCTCGAATGTGTGACTACAAGCACCACTGGCAGGGTAAGAACTTGGGAAACAAAACTACACACAGATACACACAGACACATGCACTGTCACCAACTGTTACCAACTTTGAAGTGGGCAACAGGGCAAGGTTAGATGGTGATTGTGGCCAAACACCCTTATCTGTTTTATTGTGGGTGTACCACTGATTAACATAAGCCTATATATTGGCATGGGCCAGGCTTCTTTTGGGGGCACAGTTTGGAGTACTGCTTTGGGTGGTACCCACAGAATACCCACAACATGGTCAGGTTACAGGTGAACAGTCCCTCACCTGACTATGCTGGCAGTCCGCAGTTACCCTGCACCCCCATCTCGTTGAGTGACCTAGTTGATCTGTATCTGAAGTGATGTCACTTCAGTGTCAATGTCGACATCACTTTTGTTGACACAGGTTTTGGTGATCTCCAGGTTGGGTTAAAGTTAGATGTTGGGTGTCTTCCAAATGCTTCAGTTAGCCATTATCTATGAATACATGCTCAGACCACTCATAGCCAGTGCTTCTCAGTAATACAGACTGAGTGTTACTACAGTTCATACTATATTTCTGTATTGTACTGTCAATGTTTATATGGTTTTCTTCTTTCCCAGATTCCTTTGTAGGTGGGGTGATTGGCCTGATTTTAGCCTACCTATGTTATCGACAGCATTACCCTCCCCTGACACACTCCTCCTGCCACCGACCCTCTGTGTGCCTGCACCAGGTGGCCCCACAAAAAAAGGAGGAGCCAACGCCAACTGAAAACACTGATGGTCTGATGCATGAGGGCCTGAACGAGGGACCTGTATGACCAGCATTTGGTCTCATATGACTTCTAGCTGCAACTGTAACCTCAAGCAAGAGGATTATCCCTGCACTGTGTATTTGGTACTGTGCACATCCGTCCAATGTGACTGGTACCTTCAGTGTCCAGCCAGTCAGGTGCCAAGTGGGCCAAACCCCAACAACTGATGTTGACATCCTTGTTGAAATTCATTGCTCATATCACAGCTTTCAATACAGCTATAATAACACATTTCTGCTATTAGTACCTTTTTAATCCATCCATCAATTAGCTGTGCCATTTTGACTTCACAAATCTATTAGTGCCGGAAGTGCAGGATTGGTCATGGGTCCCAGTGGGTAGCATAGCCATTATTAGGGCCTGTGTTTTAGATAGAGCTTCTGGTACCAGACTAGAAGCAGCCATTTATATGGGTCTCCCCTTTTCTCCCATGCCTCTTCCTATACTCTGATTGACTAACTTTGCAATATAACAAGCATGTGTGGCCCTCAGCCCTCTATCTGTGTGACCTGCAGCTCCCAATGTTATTAACCAGGGCTAAATATTCTGGGTTGCAATTTACAGTAGCTATGGGTCTGGTATCTTTACTTTTCTGCAAGTACTGAAAGTTCTGTCCTACCTTTAACATAAAACATATGCATTTCTAAAATGGTTTAATCCAAAGAAGGCTCTCTTTTTTTCTTGAGGGGCATTTGGCATGTTTAGACCACAGCCTGCCTGATCCATTTTCACTGATCTTCTACTTCTGACCTTAATCAGTCTATAGAGGTAATCCAGAAAGTTATTGTCCTATTGAGCTCCATGTCTACCTCCACTGGCAGATGTGCACACAATTTACATGTGTATGCTACTACAGATATACTACAGCAGCTTTTCATAGGCATCCACTGGACCATTTTGTAAGATGACAACCTAGTGCATTGTTATTCTTTTTTTACAAGGTGCATGATTTCGTTTGTGTCCCAACATTTACTTTTTTTTTACATTCACTTTCCTGTAAACTATTCTACTTTGGTTGAGCCATTTCTAGGCTCAAAGGAGCTCACAGAAGTGTCCTTAATTATGATCAAGCTGCTCGTGCATTGGTAGATGCACTAAAACAAGCTGATTCCTTGGCAAATAACTCCCAAAGGATTTCTCATTTAGCTACCCAAGTTGTGGGAGAACTTATTTGCCATCCAGTTATCCCATCTCATAAGGGAATTTGTGCTGGCCCATCAGAAGAGGACCAGGTCTACAGACCAATGTGGTCTTCATTAAACAAGATTTCCCAGCCTTTCCCTTCCTGATTTATATCTGATTGTGCCCTGAGCCCCTTCACTGGTAAATTGACCAAGAGTGGCCCAGCTGGCAGCCATTATCTGCTTGCACATGCCCAGCTTTAGTTTCAGGAAGCCAAAAATGAAAAGTTAATTTAGTTTCACAAATGCTTAGATCCTTATTTAAAAATGTTTACTTCTGATAAGCTCTTGAAGCCTTTTCACATACATATTAATATTTATATACTGTAGCGTCGACACACAAACGGAATGCTTTATAGACATTATAAATCAATTCATGGAGCTTACAATCTAAGGTCCCAATTACATTCACACACAGATGACAGTTTTAGGAGTAACCAACTAACCTGTCTGTATGTTTTTGGAAAGTTGGGGGACAGCAGAGTAATCAGAGAAGATCCACACAGACAAACACCTTGCATATAGTGCCCCAGCTGGAATCAAACTCAGGAGTCTATCGCTGCAAGGCAGAAGTGCGGAGCCACTGTATATATGTAAATATTTAAAAATGTTACTAATCACTTTCATAATATGCATTTTTTTAGGTGTAGTATTTTTTTGACAAAGCAATGCCCTTATGCTCATCCTCCTCCTAGAAGGGCTGACATTAGAAGACAGAAGGATAATCCTGCCATTGCTGGGGTTTTCTAGCAGCAGATTAACAATGCCACTTGCTGGGATGATGAAGTGTTCTCATCTTGGGATAAATATTCCATAGCACAAGAATGTTCTACAGTGGGCCATGGATGTAGACCTCCAAGGATTTTTATGGCTCAGCTTGAACACTGGCCTCCATAGATACATCATTGTCCTGCCCTCAAAGTTGAGGCATATAAGATAACAGACCCAGTACATGGATAGGGTTGGATAGCACTACCATAGAACATCTTTTTTTGGGAACCATGATGAAGAACTATTCTACATTCTCAGTCTCAGTTTACAGCATTTTGATCCCCTACCCTGTGTAGAATTCTACAAATGAAGTCAACAGAGTCATATGCTCTATGAAACTTAATGCATGAAGTGTCACATGCAAGGATCCATGTGTTGCTCTCCTTGGTTTAGTGATTCACACGTGCAGCTTGTACAATGGTGTCTTTTCATGTGAGCTCAGAAGATTGTATGTTGCGCTTGTAGACTGGTGACTGTCCAATGAGGAATGCTTTTATTAACCTGCAGATGAATGCATGCCACAAACAGTGTTTCTATGTTCCAGGTTTGCATTGCGTTCTGTTGTCTATATTTTGTTGGTGGTAGATAAAGGCTACCTTGCTTTTCCAGAAAATCATATTGTCATATTCTGGTCGTACATAGCAAGAGCCACTGGATTAGTGACTTTGCCAATTTGTTCACCAAAAAGATGAGCCACAGGTCAATTATTGCATCATACAGTTGAAGACCCATCAGACAAGAACTGCATCAACATGCCAATGTGGTCCTTGACAGATGGGCTTTTGAAACATGACATGTATGCCCATTGTTTTGCCCAGATATCATTTGGGCCGGCCAGTTAGTAGGCCCCATACACAGCCAATAAGCTGTCAATTTAATATTGAGGGACTTTTATCAGCCTGTGTAGGGCCCATATTTGCTTGCTTCTAAAGATCCAGTATTATCTGGAACCAGGAAAAAAGAAAAGAAGAAAAGAAACCCCTTACAATTAGTCCAGTGATTGTTAATTATCCTAATAGGGTCCTACTTAGAAGGGTCTTTAAATACACATACAGGTGGGCTCTCAATAAATTAATAATACATTATTTTATTTACATAAGTCTCCCATAAATGATATCGATATATATATATATATATAAAGTGCTGGTGCAATAAATTATCGTAGAAAATTAATCCAACTATAAATGCATCATGATTCCATCAATTTACAACGATATCAATCAATTTCAGTAGAATCAATTCATTTAATAAATTAATTAATTGAAATGTATAGTTCTATTGTAAAGTGGCAAGTGCTATAATCAGATCCCAATTCATCCAGTTAAAGTGAAATATTTATAAATATTTAATACTAAGTTGGGTTAAAATCTTTCCAATTAATTCAAGGTTTTGTTAAAAGAATGAAAATGAAAATTCATAGAAGTGGAGAAGTCCCATAGAGCTATCTCAATTGTATTACTATCTGAGGGACCCCACAAGATGGAGAAGTCAGGGTATCCGGAACTGAGGTCTCTTAACTACACTTGTTGGGGTAGAGCTATGCTAAAAAAAAACTCAAATTCCGGGACCCTTAAGAGAGAAAATAGATATGAGTAAAGAGAAAACCTTGTGCGAAATAATTTAGGAGAAGCAACCCAAATGGAAATCAAAAGATATGAATCTCAAATCAGGACCCCGAAAAGGAGTTTTTCTTAAAAATGATATCAACCAGAAAAATATTTCATATGCCCATCCTATCCTAATAAACTGTAAACGTACACATGCTAATAACTGTTGTGTTTCCGTAGACCAGAGAAAGCCAAACGGTGGCCTCTACCTGATGCTAATAATGGTTCTTTTTTGGAAGAAGAGAATCACTGGAGGGGTGCCTAACATCTTGGCACCCCTAAGTGATCTTACCATTACTTGTCCATTATTATCTCCCTTTGGGCATATGTTAATATTAAGGTTCTATTAGTGCCAATGCACAAATCATTTGACTAGCGTTCTAAACAATGACAACAAAATGCCTATGATATACCCTTATCTATGCTTGTGGTGTGCCGGCTTTCATTGTACCCAGGATCAGCTGTAATATTTTGTGCCGCATGCAAATATGATGAAATGTTGGTGAGAACCAATGTACACCGGGTAAAAACCATGGAGATCGATGCCAATATTTGCCTTTCTGTTGTGTGAATTTGCAGGAAAAGGAAACGTTAACACAAAAAGAAGCACTACTGTATATCAAGGGTAAGAATGCAGATTTAGGAACCTTCTAACTCATAAATCCATTAGCTGCAGCATTGACCCAGCCACCAAACATGGCGCAGTAAAGCATTCAATCACGTGAAAAACACTGACTCTTTATAGTTCCCTTAAGTCACAATAATCTAACTCTAATAATCTTCTCTTGGCTTTGGAAATGTTACGGTGATTTTCTGTTCGTAATGGGAATTTCCAGCCGATAACTTTAAATGGTTGCCAAGTGCTCAAATTTTGCTAATACTCGGATGTTATGATTAATGGGAAAATATTAGCATATTAGATATAACTGGGCATAAACCGTTAGAACTGATCATAAAACGAGCCCATAGAGTGCTATGAGTGCACCGAGAATCTAATGGAATGTTAGAGTCAATTGCATGGAGTTGCCAAAGGTAATGTCACGCCGTGCTTCTCCTGTAGGTAACTGCTGAGTTTCTCTCTCATTACTCTGAATACTTAGTTTTACACACCCACAACCAGCTTCAATATAGATTCTTTTTTGCAGATTTTGTTCCTCTGTACAGATCAATTTAGTACGAGTTATACCAGACTAGAAACAATAAGAATGTGAGATATAAACTACAGCAATAATGGGACTGCCTAGCAATACTATAAACCTTTTCACTAGTTTCAGGCTGGCAAAACTACCATTATAAAGATAGAGCACATATCCCACATATCCCACATACCTCATGTATTTATGCTGTAAATTCTTAAAGGGCACCAATCATAACTAAAATGATTTACTAAGTAAATATACTATGTGAAAGTTCAAGAAATCCAATTTTTAAAAGAGTTAGAATTGTTTGTATAATGTAAATCCTCAGCTCACTATACCTTCTGCAAAATCTCCCCTATCTCCACTGTAGTTCTAGCTGAGGCAGGCATCTTGGATTTCACTGACTCCTCCTACCTATATCTTCACAGCCAACTGTAGCTCTGAAATCTCGCACATGCTCAGTTGAAATTCCTTGCTTGCCTAATAAACCTTCTAAGCTATTTTGAAATCTGCCAAACTTGTGTGTTAGTGCTGCCACCTTGTGGAAGTTGGTGTGTGCACTTCTCTTGATACTTCTTGAGTTTACTAAAGCTAGGCATTGTGGGTAGAATAATCAGGGCAATGCTACAATCTGAGCATGCTCGTGAACTCATTTGCATGTTGGAGTCACAGTATGGATTCCCTCAGAGAACATTTGACAAAGCATGGGATTTTTTAAAAACTACAGTTTTTTTTCCCAAAAAACTGTATATGTAGTTTGATTAAACATGTTTAGGTTGTACTGGTCAAGTTGTTAATATGTGTTTGATTTTGGCTGTGATTGGTGCCCTTTAAGCTAGACAAGGAAGATTTTGTAGACAATAAAAAAACCCATGTAGAAAACTATTCAAGAGATACAGGCCTTTGCTGGAGAAGGTCAAGACATATCTTCATTATAATAGTGTTTCATAAAATAAATGTTGTGATTCAGTCTTCAAAAGTAGAGGAACAGGGCTGTCGGCAAGATTATGGACAGTTCTGAATATTGGCTGAATTATTCACTCCAGAAAATAAGGCAATATTCTCTGTAAAAATGGGTCATGGGTATTGGTACTTAGTAGTTGGATAAGTAGCCCTGTGGTGGCCCAATAGGGCACTGATTGACAACCAGTTTAAAGGGTTAAGTGAACTTTTAGAATGTTATAGTATGGCTAATTCTAAGCAACTTTTCAATTGGTCTTCATTTCCCCCCCCCCTTTGTTATACTTTGGAAACAATTTGTCTTCTTCTTCTGACTCTTTCCAGCTTCAAATGGGTGTCACTGAAACCATCTTAAAAACAAATGCCTTGTAAGTCTACAAATTTATAGCAATTGCTACTTTTTATTGGTCGACTTTCTATTGAGGTCTTCTCCTATTCAAATTCCAGTCCCTTATTCATATAAATGTTTGATTGCTTTGTTTGTTTGATTTAGATCCTAGCAACCAGATTGCTGAAATTGCAAACTGTAGAACGGCTGAATAAAAATCAAAATAACTCAAAAACCACAAAAAATAGAATATGAAAACCAATTGCAAATTGTCTCAGAATATCGCCCTCTAAATCATACTAAAAGATAATTTAAAGGTAAACACCACCTTTAAGTGAGTTGGAGTTGCAAGAAATCCCAAGTTGTTTATCCAACAACATCACTTGTCTGGTCCTATATAAGAACACACGGACAGTTTTATGGTAGGGCTAAGAAGGCCTTTTGCCCTGGGTCATTGGCCCCAAACTGGCTATAAACAAGTTGACATTAGCAGCCACCTTGGCCACTCAAAACTGAAACAGTAACATAATGGCTGGTGTATATGTATTATGGAGAATAATAACCTGTTTGACTGATACCTGGCCAGGAATTTGGTAGAAATCTATCAGACAGCTTTAAACATCCCATAACAAGTTATGATACAATAATTGGCCTGAAAACCAATCAGTTTGATATGACCCAACACCATTGGGGCCAACTTGGGCATTTACTTGTTTAATGACCTCACCAAAGGTGTGTCCCTAACCCCAATTACATTCCAGGTTTAACCAGCTTGAAACCCTCAGCCGTCCTAGCACATACAGAGACAAAAACAGAGATTTTACGGCACTAAAAAGGCCTTCAGATGCTCCAACACCTTGAAACTTTTCATATTAATATGATCTGAAGTCTTGTCTGTGTTTTCTGTATTTTTATGCTGTTTTTTAATGTGAATAATAATGTTGCAGTGCACTAATAAAAATGCAACAATAAAACATGCGTCATTGTGTTTGTGATAACTGGATAGCAAACCATTGCCTGCCCATTAGAGTGTTTTTGTGCATTAAAGGGATCTTGTCATGGGAAAAAATATTTTTTTTTCAAAATGCATCAGTTAATAGCGCTGTTCCAGAAGAATTCTGCATTAAAATCATTTTCTCAAAAGAGCAAACAGATTTTTTTATATTTCATTTGAAATCTGACATGGGGCTAGACTTAGGGTAAGGCAACGCGGGAAGATTTCGGGGAGATTTGTCGCCCTGAATGGCTTGCTCGTATCTTGCACCCGGTAGCAATAAATTCGCCTGAGCCTATTCACACGCAGTGATGCGATTTTCAAAGTCGCTCAAAATTGCCTAACGAGGCAATTTCAAGCGACTTTGAAAAACGTATCGCCGCGTGTGAATAGATGCCAGCAACTTTAGTGCTAGCGTGTGCAAGATACGAGCAAGCCATTAAAGGAGATTAGTCGCCACAAAGACGTGGCGTTTTTTCGCCAGTCGACTAATCTCCTCGAATGTTCTCATCTGGACGAGCCCAGTCTGGTCCAGAAGCATGCTGCACTGAAATCCATTTCTCAAAAGAGTAATCATAGTTTGTCATATTTCATTTTGAAATCTGACATGAGGCTAGACATATTGTCAATTCCCAGCTGCCCCAAGTCATGTGACAATTTAGAGTGCTATCCCCCCTCCTTTTTTCCCCCCAGCAGCCTAACAACAGAACAATGGGAAGGTAACCAGATAACAG
>CM044444.1:7268713-7301831 GCA_024363595.1 Xenopus borealis | reverse complement strand
ATACACAGTAGATAACAGATAAGTTCAGAAGAATCCCATTGTATACTACAGAGCTTATCTACTGTGTATCCTGTGCCTTTTAAGATAAAGATAAAAGGAATCCTTATTGGGGGCAAAACAATTTTGTTGGGTTTATTTAATTTTAAATCATAGCAGACTTTAGGTATGGTGATCCAAATTATGGAGAGACACCTTATCCGGAAAACCCTAGGTCCCGACCATTCTAGAGAATTCAGTATTTGGCCTTTTCAAGCAGGATTCTGATTCAGACAAATCCTTCTGCCCAGCCAAACCCAATCAGTATGCAAATTAGAATTTGGTTCAGTAGTCAGTCAAATCTTTTGCGAAGGATTCTGGGGTTCGGCCAAATCCAAAATAGTGGTTTGGTGCATCCCTAAACAGAAATACAGGAGAACCCCCATTTAAAAATGTTCAGGGGACCAGAGAAAAATGATGTAAAATCCAGGAAAATATAGAATCAGGGCAATGTCTTATCCATAATCTATAGGTGGGGCCACAAAACAACAATGTAAAATGAGGGAAAACTTAAAATCAGGGGATGTCAAATTGAGGTTTTACTGTAGGTAAAGAATTGAATTGTGATTTTGGAAGTAAATGAGTGAAGCCAGAAGCTCCTGGAGCAGTTTTCCCATGCAATAAAAAGTATAGATGGAGAAATGAACCACTTGAGCTCAGCTCCCGTCCCTCCCCTGTTTTTTTTTTTTTTAAAACATACAGAAATTGCCCATTACACTAATTTCATGCATTTAACAAAACAGCTTAACACATGTTATCCAGCAGATTAAAAAACAACAATCAGCGCATTGTTACCCAACAGCTGCGGATAAATAACCCTACGAGCAGTTATTATCTTGTGCGGACTGCGTGATAATTGTATCCGGTGCGCTGGCTGAAAGCTGGACGTACCCACTAGTATAAAGTCCTGCACTTAAAGGGATAGAAAACTTGTCATCGATGTTGGTTTTGTCTTCCTTTCATTTACTGAAATCACCAAACCTCCAGATGTGTTCAAGGCCTATACCTATAAAGACCAATGTAGGGTTGTTACAAAACTTAACAGATCCCAGTGATACAACCCAAACCCCCCTCATTTAATTCATGGTTTTAGTTCCTTATTATAGGTGTAGGGGTCACTGTATGCAAATGGAAGGGGTGTGCATTGAAATGATGACGATCTGTATGTGACCAATCAAAAAGCCAAAGTGCAGTGTTCCCTGAATGAAAACTATGAGATTTTTTCAAAAAAGTTCAAATCCATTTATTAGGACACTACAGGTGAAGGCCTAATGCGTTTCATGCCTATTGGGGCACTTTACTCATAGGAGCCTGTGAGTTTTTGAAAAATCTCATATTTACTGTTTTGGTAATGTATACACGCACCCACAGACTGGGGGGAACTGTGAGTATTTTTTCATTCTCTACTATACCCAGGGCCACAATCAGGGGACGGGGACGGGGGGGACAAGTGTCCCGGGCCCGGGGCTGAAGGGGGGCCCGGCAGTGCTGCATTTTTCCAAAGCCCTCCTGCCGTGCTGCCTGAATGCCAAACAGTCCTGGAGCAGCGGAAAGACCCGAAGTCACGAAAAAAGCTTTAACTGAAGTCCTGAAGCCATGAGTTCAGGGGCGTAACTACAGAGGAATTAGACCCTGCGGCTGCAGGGGGGCCCAGGAGGAATAGGGGGCCTATTAGGCCCTACTTAATGAGAAATTTCAATATATAGTGGTAAAACAGGACAACCTCTGGATATTTTGGGGGCCCTAAAATAAATTTGCTGTGGGGCCCAGTAACATCTAGTTACACCACTGCATGAGTTCAATTCTACTGACACCAATGTGGGTTTTTTTTCTAATCCCCTGGCCACCAATCTTTTATTTTAAAACTTTATGTGTCCCAATTTTTTTTAAATACTTTTTGGGGCTCCGTTTTTTTTCTTTGAAACTTGTAAGGGGGACCCTGGCGCTAATGTTTCTTTTTTTAATTATTTTTTCGGGCCCCAATTTTTTTTAACTTGTAAGGGGGCCCTGGTGCCAATGTTTTTTTTTTTTTAATTATTTTTTCAGGCCCCAATTTTTTTTTTTAAATTGTAAGGGGGCCCTGTGGCCAAGGTTTTTTTAAAAAGAAATATTTTTGGGGCCCCAATTATTTTTTAACTTGTAAGGTGGGCCCTGGTGCCAATGTTTTCTTTTAAATTATAAGGGGGCCTTGACCATCAATATGTGTGGGGGGGGGTTACTTTTTTAGCGCTGATATCTGTGTGGTCTTTTAACTTTGATATGTAGTGGGCGGGATGAGGGGTGGGGCTTGGGTGCAAGGGGGAGCCGGGCCAGGGGCCATGAAAATTTTGTTGTGCGAGGCCCTATGATTTCTAATGGCGGCCCTGACTATACCCATTAACAATTTTTTCTCTATTTGGTAACGCCACTAATTGGCTTTTTGCACCCTCTTTTTTATTTGTGCAGTGTTCCCTAACTAACGTTTAAACCATCTCCAGGTATTATCTGTTCAGTGATATGAAAATAACATGCTTATGTGCGTCATATGGGGGTGAATCAGGTTAAACACCCCCTTCTACAGTCTGCCCTGGCTTTAAAAGGGTAACATTTCAATATAGACAGCGGTTAAACAATCTTGCCGAAAACCTAGGACCATATTTAACATACATTTGTTTGAGCGTTACTATGAGAGTGGAGCTGCTGATTATTATAGACCGACAGGCATAATGTAACCTGCCATATTGCTGGTATAACCATCTGCTCAGAGCTGGTTAATGAGAATGCTGCAGGCTGCTCGTTACTGTATGCGTCTCATTGAAATGACTTTGTGCTCAGGTCAAGTAGACGCCAAGATGTGAGCTAAACTGCTCTGAGCTGACATATAAAACATTAGCAACTATAAAGGAATGCATTGTAATATTTATAGTTCAGAATGATATTCCAGCAATTCGAAAATTTGGGGCTGTGGGACGATACCAGCCCACAAAATGGGCCATTTAAAGGACAAGGAAAGTATAAAATAGAATAAGGGTAGAAATGCTGTATTTTGTATACTAAACATAAACATGAACTTACTGCACCACAAGCCTAATCAAACAAATGATTTATGCTTTCAAAGTTGGCCACAGGGGGCTGTCATCTTATAACTTTGTTATACATCTTTGCAAGACCAAGACTGTGCACATGCTCAGTGTGATCTGGGCTAATCTTAGGGATCGTCATAAATGATCAAAACAGCACAAGTCAAATAATATCTGCCAGAAGCCGATACAGCAAGACTGATTAATAATCAGAATATACAGACTGCACTGGGTCCTGTGTTGTCATGTAATCTAATGTGGATTTTATAGTTTTTCTATTGTTTAATACAAACTTTCTCCAACTCTGCAGAACCAGTGGCTGCAGCAAAATAATCCTCCAAATAGAATCCTGGTTTATCTGTTTAAATCTGGCTCCATGATCTTTGTCCCTGCAGCTGGAGTTGGAAACAGTAAAGGCAAAAATAAAATCCAATACAAACCTCTACAGTCCACAGTCGACGACTGCATGTTGCTGGAGTTCTGCATGGCTAGGAAGTAAGATACAATTTCACAGAATACAGTCAGGTTTCTTATAAAAACGTTACACATTTTTTAATTAAAGTATATTGGAGATTTTCATTAAAATGGTTTTTTTGCCTTTCCTTGTCCTTTAAAGGAGAACTAAAGCCTAACTAAAGAAGTAGATAGAAATGTTGTACATGATGTTTTGTGCTTGTGTACCAGCCCAAGGCAACCACAGCCCTTTAGCAGTAAAGATCTGTGTCTCCCCAGTAGATGCCCCAGTAGCTCCCCATCTTCTTTTCTGATTCACTGATTCACATGCTCTGTGCTGCTGTCACTTGTTGAGCTTAGGGACCCACTCACAATATACAGTACACGTAGAATAGAAATGTCATAAGCATTTTCTGCTTGATTGATGACGACCCCTAAACTGAGCTTCTCAAACAGCTGCTCAGAGCCCACTGAGCATGTGCGTGTCACTGACTCTAGCGAAATCCACGATGGGAAACGCCTGAGACAACTTTGAAGTCCCGGATCATTACTACTAAAGAGATGCTGAACCAAGCATTAGGCTGGTTCAATAAGTTCAGTTTATAAAATAAGGCATTTTTAGCATATTCATTTTTAGGGTTTAGTTCTCTTTAAGTCAGAAGAAGTGGGCTGTTTATGTTTTAGCATCTACAGGCAAAACCACACAGCAATTCCAGCTTAGATATTCCCCTCTACTGAGCACAACAGTTAAGTAATGAGACTCTGCATATGTTGTACAGTTGTACATACCCACCAGAAGTGCCAAAATCCTAATTATTTCCAAGCCTTGCTAAAGACAGTCATTTGACTATACCCAGTTGGACACAAACCCTTCAATCATTTGCACTGATTATTCTGTACTCAAAAAAAAAAAAGGGAGATTCAAAGGCTTGTCTTACAAACCTAGAGATTCCGGTTGGAGAGATAGAGATCCCTGTGCACAGAATCTGATGTTCTACTGTCACATTGATTAAACGTAGGCATCAACCCATGCTGTTGGGGTTGCCATGGCAATCTATTCATTACAGCAGTTCATACATATATATATATATATATATATATAAATCGCACTATAAATTGCAGTTACAAAGATATCACGTAAAAGGTGTTTTCTATAGTCTGAAAATATATTTTTTTAATTACTTCATTACAGATGCTCCTCTGCACTCAACTCATTATCAATATGCTAAGGGAGTTAAGACATTTTGTGCATTACGCTATTAAAATGCCCTTCCCCTTTAAACAAAACAGGGTTAGTTTGTCCTTATATTGCAATGTATTCAAGCTGGCCAACATGGGTTTGACTTCTTGTATACCCCTGTTCTAAATGCGACTTGCAAGACTGGGTAGTATATTGTAGTTCTTCTATTGACATCGCATGTAATGACAATTAAAACACTGTAGTCTGCATTCAGAGTTGTAGCCATAGAGTTGATAGCCATTGTAGTGATATAATGGCTTAGGACTACTCTTGGAACTCCCACTTATGTAACTTTTATATAAGTTCCACTTAAAATTCCCTTTAAAGCCAACTATACTGATTTAAAGCCTAGCGTCATTAAACCCGATCCCCTTGGTAACTAGGCGCCCCCTTTATCTCATGCCGGGGAACTAGTACAATGTAATGGCTATGGGAGGTAAATTAGAAGGTTCTGGCCTTTAAGTTCGAAGACTAGACCTGCAAACTAGAGCCAATGTGAGTTTTTGTGATCCTTACCATCAAATATAGAAGAGGTATCCCCTGCATAAAGTGCAATGATGTTATTTGGTCTAGAATTGTACTTCAAAGGCATATAAGTTGGGACAGTCTTCTGTGGACAGATGTAGAGTAATCTGAGGGTTGAAAATAAGACCATTAGATACATAAGGCTGTCCCTGTTGTAGAAAAAGTGGTGTTGGGGTCAGAGCTTCTGCTGGTATCACTGTAGTCATTATTGCTGAAAACATTGGCAGGGTTCCTCCAGCACCAGGCATCCAGTAGTCTTTGTCACTGTTCCCATGACTCCATGAAAATATAGTGTGCAAGCAACACAAGGCTGGCCACCACTTTCCCCTCTGTGGTCAATCACAAACCCAACCGCACAGGGCAGGGAGGGCAGTGAACTACTAGGAATAGGCAGAAGACACTTTAACAGGTACCTGCCTAGTACCCCCCCCCCCCCATTGTTGCACCCTCCTCTACCTACCCCTAGTTCCAGCCCTGGAGGAACATCTGAATAATATGTATATTTTTTTTATTGGTGTTCAGTGGCATAGCTAGATGTTACTGTTACAGTGGTTATCCTGTTTAACCAATATATATTGAAATTGCTTATTATCTAGGGCCTCCTGGTGTCCCCTACACCTTCTGGTCCCCCCATGCAACTGCAGGGTCTGCTTCATGTAGTTATGCCCCTGTGGTACTGCACTAACCTCAACATTGTATATCTAGGTCTATACTGGCAATCTGTAGATCTGTCACTTTTTATTCGGCCTCTGGGGAACTGTTTGGCTTTCTATGTACTTGAAATGCCAGGGCTTTTAAATCAAAGTCCAGATCTGCGTACATCCAACCTCTGAACCTAAAGCACAAAAACAATCCTCCTTTAATTATCTCTGCCTGCAGACAATAAATGAGCTGTCTGCTTAAAAACTATTTGTATTGCATCCTAAGCATCGAAATGAATATATCTTCCTCCTTTCTCACCTTCGGTGTCATTACACTCCCTGACAAAAGATAAAGAAAATCACTTCTAGACGCAGTTTTGGCCCCAGTCGCATGAATGATATATGGGCATTCTCAGGCTGAAATGCAACCTCATGGATAATATAAAGCAGAGCTTTTATTATGAGTTTAAAGCCTTAGTGTTCTTTTGGGACATTATTAAACCTCATCCCTGGAAAAACTGAATGTGAAAATAATTAATGGAGGAGAGAGATAAATGTTGTGAAATGTTCTCATTGTACACAGTGGTGCTACCTGCTGCCAAATACAAGTAATCACTTCATCCTTGTCTTCAGTTCCGTCATTCCTAATTGCACCAATACAGACTGAACATACTGGATAAAGGTCTTGCCTTCCATGTTCAGCAGTTCCCAGGCTATTAACTAGAATAACCTGAGCTTGAAGCCCTTTCGTAGAAAATTCCTTCCCCCCCCAAAAAAAACAGAGAACATAATCCTAATATAATTTGCATAATATGTTGGCAAAAAATAGTGTGATAAATAAAGTTTGAATTAAAATTTTTCCAACATTCATGGTAAGTCCTAGGGTTCAAATTAATATTGGATTTTATATGGTCCTCCACCCAAAAACTCTTTAGGGGGAATGTAAATAAAATCGCAAGCGTTGCTTAAAATGGTGTTTTTGCGCTGCGCGCAATGTAAAATAGTTCGCTGGCGAATATTACATTGTTCATTGGCGCTGAGCAAAGTTTAGCGTTCACACCTGCTCTGGAGTTTCATTAAATATTTTGCTGCAAACAGTTCTTTGTAGTTGTGAAATTTTATTACATACGCTGCACGTGTTCACATACTTTTCGAGGAAGTCGTTGAGGTCTAAAATTGTTCATAAAGGACGCAGGCTCAAAACTGGGACTGCCTCGCAGAAAAAAGAACAGTTGGGAGGTATGCAAATGTTATATAACAGACACTTCTCCAAATCTAGGCTACAATTCCATGACATGGACTGTTTTCCAGTTACAAGCCATACTCCTGTTTCTGTTGTGACAATAAGGGAATGTAATAAATACATACACATAAAATAAATGCAATACAATAAAAAGGACAATTAAAGGCGAAAGAAATCCTTTTGGTGCAAAACCCCTCCCCCCGTAGCTCCCCTCCCCCCTCACCCCCGGGCAAATGCCTCTAACTTGCTACTTACCCCTCAGCTAAGGTCCTTCACAGGCGCCATCTTTTTCCATGTGGTCTTCTTCCTGGATCGTTTGGCGGCGCATGTGCAGTAGGAGCATTTGCTCTGGTTCAGCTCTACTGCGCATCCACCGCCAAACACCAATGGATCCAGGAAGAAGACTGCACGGAAGAAAATGGTGCCTGTGAACTCCATGGACAGGACCTTCACCGAGGGTTAAGTAGCAAGTTCGGGGCATTTGCCTTTTGGGGGTGAAGTAGGCTGGGGGCCTACAGGGGGGGAGGGTTTGCGCCAAAAGGGTTTCCTTCTCCTATAAAGAAGAAGGAAATGTTAAAGGTCTAAATAAATACACCAGTAAACCCTCAACATAATGCTGCTCTGAGTTATCTGTCAAAAGAAACACAGCATTTCTTTCCTTCTATTGTGTACACATGGGCTTCTCTATCAGACTTCCTGTTTTCTGCTTAAATCTCCAGGGCTAGGGCTTTGAGCATGCTCAGTTGCTCCTCTCTCCCTCTCCCCATCCCTTCCCCCCTCCCACCTCCCCTCCCTGCTGTAATCTGAGCCCAGAATTATGCGTGAGTAGGGAGAAACTCAGGCAGGAAGTGATGTCACACAAAGATAATGTGGCAGCTGCTATCCTAAGCAAACAGAGAGAGTTTCTAAAGCTATCTGCAGAGTAAATATAGTATTATAGCTTGCACTATTGTGGCTAATCTATTGGCAATAAAGCTTTCCTACTCTTTTTATGCAAATGTAAAAACAAAACCAGTATCATGCAACTACACATACTTAATGTGACCGCTTCCCCTTTAATTCCAGAGAGGAGATAAGTGCAAGTGAGCAGGCAGAGCCGGTGTAGCTGTTTCAGCAGGGTTTGTATTAACAATATACTGCCGACTTCCCATATACAAAGATTTATTCAGGGCTGGGAAATAGAATGAAAACTGATTACAAATGAACCGTGTCAGCGAATGCAGGCAAATGAGAATCTGTCCCCTTGTGTCTTCACGCTAGTTTATAGCTTTGCCTGACTCCTGAGTTTTCTATTACCAGACTGTCAGCCCACTGGGCATGTAGACATGTCTTTCCACTCACTCCATATTATCCACTGAACCAGAAAAGCCTCGGCATTTTAGCCTCCTCCGTGAAGCGCAGACCTGCGACGGACAGCGAAAAGCAGTAAATTATATGCAACCCTTTAGCTGACTGGTTATTGGAAAGCCCTGCACCGTTCACTTATCAGCATTAATGATAATAAATCAAATCAAACAAGGTAGATACATATGCGGCAAATCCACTAAGTGGCGAAAACGATTTTTTAGCGATCAATCGAATTTTTTATATTCGATCTTAGGGAATGATCCCCATTTCGGTAGGTTTAATCTGGCGAAGTAGGCGGTCGAATCAAAATTTAAAGGGGAAGTATTCGACCATCGAATATTCGAATAAAATGAAATTCGACTTATTCGAATTCGACTATTCGATGGTCGAATTTGCCTAATTTGCATATTCAAAATCGAATTCGAATCTTTTTGAAAACTCGATCGAATATTCGTGAATTTATGTGAATTTAGTAAATCTGCCCCTAACTAACAATCCTGCTAAGCAACTAAGTAGGCGTGGACAGAAGCTGAACAGACGGACTCCCTTAATCATTCAATACATTTTTTTTAAAAATCAATAAATGTATTACTTTATTATTATGTTGTAGAAACAATGGACTAAACTGCGCTCACGGGACAGACTGCGGTTACACTTTTCAGCCCCATAGAGTTAGCAAGACATCAATAAATATTTAATCAACAATTGGCTTACACATAAGAGGTTTAACTTTGAATTGTGATTTCATTATGGGTTTCATTAATGTTCCATTTCACTGAACTTTTTCTATCTGTGCTGCTGTGTCTCTAATTGGATTGCAATTGTTTACTTGTCTGATGCCCCTGTTATCTTTAATATTGTTGTATCTGTCTATGCTGGTATAAAGGCAATGGCACCCAGGCACTTGCTTTCTGCCTTCCTCTCTAGGAGAACCGTGGAACTTGAAACACCAGCACCCACGCTCACCAGCATCTGCTCCCTATTCTGCTCAACTGTAAATACAGTGCCCCATAATACATTTTAGGGTCATTATCACTCCGAAATATGTGTTCATGACCGATACGGAAATAATAGCACCTTCATTTACTGCTGTTTGTAGGAATTGTCAGACAGTCCCTAACTGCTGGGAAGGGAAACAATCATACTTATGAACAGCAGGGGGAGCCTCACCTTACTTCCCAGCCATGCAGAACTCCAGCAGCTTTGTTTGTTTCCCTGTAGAGCAGTCTGTGACTGTGTAGAGATTTGTATTGGATTTTATTTTTGCCTTTACACAAATCTTACAAGGAATGACGGCACTCTGAGGAAGAAACAGGTTTATTCCAGATAGGGCTTACCATCCCTATATGGAATAAACCTGTTTCTTCCTCAGAGTGCCGTCATTCCTTGTAAGATTTGTGTATCATAGCAGAGGGATGCTGCTGACTGAGCACCTGATTGGAAGTCGAGAGGAGTGAGTTCTGAGCGGTCTTTTGCAGTTTATTTTTGCCTTTAATTATGCACTATATGTAATAATTAGTTACTGTCGTACCAGAACATTTCAATGGCAGTTAGCGCCTGGGGGGTTTCATTCCCCTTTAAAGAGACAATTTCCCCAGAATATTGCCACTAAGTGCCAGTCTATGACAAGTAGGGTTTAAGTACCCTGCCAACCAGCTATTTGGAAGTCACAATGGAACATGGAGAGTGTCTGAAAAAAAAAAATATAGGATTAAAGTGGACCCATCACCCAGACACAAAAATCTGTATAATTAAAGTCCTTTTTAAATTAAACATGAAATCCAATTTAAAATTTTTATTAAAGCATTCATAGCTGTTTCAAGCTCATTTAAAAATCTCAGCTGTCAATCAAATATTGTCTGACACTCCTCTATGCCTTAGGCAGAGAGGCGGGGCAGATAATTACTTTCACTTTCCATTCAGCACTTCCTAGATGTCACTGCTCCCCACACATTCCCCCAGTTCTCTTAACCATTTAATTGTGTAGCCAGGACATGGGGATAGACATCGGGTCCCCCATTCTGGTGCACAAACAAGATTCTGAGATGATACAAGGCTTGTCTTAATAACAGTGTCCACAAAATGGCTCCTGCCTGCTTGCTATAATTATGAATTCCCAGACTGAAGGAAACAAGATTAAAATAATTTATATAGTGTAATTAATGTTCATTTTGCTTGATTAATGTGATAAAATAGGATTTTGAATATTTTTTTGGGGTGACGGGTCCACTTTAACAGTAAAACTGAACCCTCTAAGTTGATCAGCATTTCAGCTGGAATTGCAAAAAGGGAAAAAATGGACCAATTCAGAACTTTCCTACAATCTATATACAGGTATGGGATCAGTTACCCAGAAAGTCACTATCTATAAAGCTTTGAATTGCGGTCATCTCCCATAGAGTTAGAACTAAATAATTCCTCTTAAAACATGATGAATTATTACTTGTCTTTGATAATAAAACAGTAACTTAGGTCCTAACAAAAACAATCCTTACTGGAGGCAAAACTATTTTGTCGGGCCTGTTTCATATTTAAAGTATTATTTAGTAGAAAAAGTATTGTCCCCTTAAATATGGTACCGGTATGGGATCCATTATCCGGGAAATCCATTTTTCCCAAAATGCTCTGAATTCAGGAACAGCCATCTCCCGTGCACTCCATTAATAATCCAAATTTTTACAAATGATTTCCTTTTTCTTTGTAATTATAAAACAGTAGCTTGTACTTGAGCCAAACCAAGATATAATTGAAATATGTTCTTGAAGCAAAACCAGCCTATTGGTTATAATGAAATGTTTACATGATTTTCAGAAAATTAAATAACCCCAATAGGCTGGTTTTGCTTCCAATAAGGATTAATTATATCTTAGTTGGGATCAAGTACAAGATACTGTTTTATTATTACACAGAAAAAGGACACTATTTTCAAACAACATTTGGATTATTTGATTATTATGGAGTCTATTGGAGACAGGCTTTCAATAATTCAAAACTTTCTGGATAATGGATCCCATACCTGTACTTGATCCCAACTAAGATATAATTAATCCTTATTGGGTTTATTTATACCTTAAATGATTTTTTAGTTGACCTTATATATGAAAATCCAAATTATGGTATGATCCATTATCTGGAAAACCTCAGGTCCTGAGCATTCTGGATAATTGGTCCCTGTACCTGTACCAAAAAAAAAAGTAATGCTTTTATTAGTAATGTAATACTGCTTGCAGTGAATGTTATGGATAAGGAAGCCCCTACTGAACACCAATAAGAAAGGAGTAACAAGGTTTCTGCATTTACATAGATGACCTGTTTTTGTCTGAATATGTTTCGGAATAGAAGAAAGAAGCATTGGCATCATCTGTTTGTTTGCTGTTTAATTAAGCAATTATTCACACAGTCACAGTAGATACGTTCTGCTGTCACGGTTTTATTATACCTTTGGCCATGGCACCCAGTCTTTGAAATTTTCATTTTCTAAGGTTTTACTTGGCTGTTACTTAAATTTTTTATTACTGCTGGTCTGCACTTCGATCTGCTACGCATTGGGGGAGATTTACTAAATTCACATAAATTCACAAGTGATTCGAATATCCGATCGAATTTTCAAAAAGATTCGAATTCGAATTTCGAATATGCAAATTAGACCAAATTCGACCATCGAATAGTCGAATTCGAATAATTCGAATATTCGGATTTAATTTTATTTTATTCGAATATTCGAAAATTCGATGGCCGAATACTTCCCCTTTAAATTTTAATTCGACCACCTACTTCGCCAGATTAAACCTACCGAAATGGGGATCATTCCCTAAGATCGGATATAAAAAATTCGATTGATCGTTTAAAAATCGTTCGAATATTCGAACGAACGATTGAGTTTTCCATATTCGATCGTTCGATCATTCGAATTGCGGTAAAATACTTAAAATTCGATAGTCGAATTCGTAGGATTTTACCTCCCCACTATTGCCTGGTCGAATTTAGAATTTTTTTATCATTCAAAATTCTACCAATAGTAAATCTGCCCCATTGTATAGATCACGAGTAGTGATGGGCGAATCTGGGGGCGTTTCGCTTTGCCAAATTTTTCGCGAATTTCCTGAGAAATTTGCAAAACGGCGAAAAATTCACGAAACGCCGCCGGCATCTCGTTTTGGACGAGGGCGTCCGTTTGTAAACGCCGACGAATTTTCGCCAGGCGAGTTTTTGCAGGAGTTTGGCAAATTTTCACAGGCGGCGATTCGTGGGAATTCACCAGGCGAATAAATAGGCCCATCACTAATCACGAGCCAATCAGAAAAGGTAGAATCTGTTGCACCAGCACTGTGGTCTTTTGCAGAAGCCATTGATTATTAAACAAATGTATTTAATGAGTCACTGCAGTCATTCCACTGCTTTTAAATTCATTTTGTTCAGCTTTATTGTAAAATGATGTGTCAATATGTACGCATCAATACTTCTCAGTTTCTTCATAAATTTTAAAAAAAAACATGTCAATCATATGCATCATACCTCCCAAATGTCCCGTTTTTAAAGGGACAGTCCCTCTTTTGACAGCTCAACCCGCAGTCCCTCATTTGTACCGGAAAGTCCCGTTTTTCTCTGCACTGGCCTTTGGCAGAGAGCAACAAGGTAAGATAACAGGCCCCTTGGGCAAAGTTAGACTCACAGCTTAAAGGGCAATTCACCTTCATTAGCAAAACTGTAATAACTGAGAAACAAATCACAGAAATATGTTCCAAACTTTCATAACCTGCCAAATTTTGTAAAATGAAAATGATAATTAGGAGGTGTGGCCACAAGAAATGGTCATGATCAAAAAATCATTGCAGTACGCACAGCAAATGTATTTGTCCCTCTTTTTTATTTCCAAAATGTTGGGAGGTATGTATTGGGAGCTTCCGGTAGTATCGTCTGAGCGGGTGGAGAAGGGGCCGCATCTCTAGTGCAGCGAGCGCTATTGCAAATTTCCCTTTTAAAAAACAGAAATTCGGCTCTTAAAGTTACCAGAGGCGGCCGAATTTTTTTTTAAGGCTAAAGATCGTTACTACGCTATTTCACTAAGATGTTGATTTTACTGAATGTTACCTTTTATGCCAGACTTGCCTTCGCCAGCTCTGATGTGGGGAAGTCCAATAGAGTAGATAAGACTTCAAAAAAAAAAAAGTGAAATTCTTTTTAAGTCCCAAAAAACGCTGGCGTCTTTTCCATTTTCATGGGTGATAGGCTGGAAAAGGACAAAAACGTTTTTTTGGGTACCCTGCTTCCCCCCTACTTTTCCTAACAAATGGCCCATGAAATATACTCTGGGCACGTGACTAATACCAATTATTAAAGGGATACTGTCATGGGGATTTTTTTTTTAACACACTGTCCAGTGCTAACACAGTATTAGTTTATTTTGCTAATTGGGGTTCCATCCCTCCGAACTAGCAGGCAGGTTACAAAAAAGTGAATAGACTGATGGTTCCGCCATGTTCCGCGTGTGATAGGCAGTTTGCATTAAAGTCAGTGGCAGACAAGTTGCAGTGATTATACATTGTTGGAAACCAGCCAGCAGAGAAAACGTGATATGTGCAATTAGCCTGTGTGTCCCTGACGATTGCAGAGGAAACTGATTACAAGGGGACGTTTACAAAGACCCCGGACTGAGTGAAAGAGTTTTTCCTATATTGCTCTTGCACTTTATGTGTAAGGTTCAATGCACACCATCCACAATAATGTGCTGCCGTCTTGAGCTGTATGAAAAGGGGCATCGAGTCACGGGACGAGGGGGACATTCTTCCACTTTATAGAGCACTTGTAAGGCCACATCTAGAATATGCCGTACAGTTTTGGTCTCCCTCACTCAAACAGGACATTATTGTATTAGAGAGGGTACAGAGAAGGGCAACTAAGCTGGTAAAATGTATGGAAAACCTTAGCTATGAGGAAAGACTGGACAAATTGGGGATGTTCACACTGGAGAAGAGGCGCTTAAGGGGTGATATGATAACTATGTATAAATATATAAGGGGGTCGTATAATAATCTCTCTAATGTTTTATTCACCAGTAGGCCTTTCCAGCTGACACGAGGTCCCCCATTCTGATTAGAAGAAAAGAGGTTCCGGCAAAATATTCGGAAGGGGTTTTTTTACAGTGAGAGCAGTGAAGATGTGGAATTCTCTCCCTGAAACTGTTGTACTGGCTGATACATAAGATAGCCCTGAACTGCTACACTCCACACGAGGAGATTCAGGGAGATTAGTCGCCCCAGTGTCAAATCGCCTCTTCTTTGGGGCAACTAATCGCCTTCACATGTGGACTAGAATT
Organism: Xenopus borealis; assembly: GCA_024363595.1. Classification (NCBI taxonomy): domain Eukaryota; kingdom Metazoa; phylum Chordata; class Amphibia; order Anura; family Pipidae; genus Xenopus; species Xenopus borealis. Next base: position 7,286,971 of record CM044444.1, on the reverse strand, counting down.
TACCAGTGCAGGGCAATATATTTTCATTAAATAAAACACTTTAAAGGACAAGGAAAGTGTAAAATAGAATAATGGTACAATTGCTGTATTTTGTATACTAAACATAAACATGAACTTACTGCACCACAAGCCTAATCAAACAAATGATTTATGCTTTCAAAGTTGGCCTCAGGGGGCTGTCATCTTGTAACTTTGTTATACATCTTTGTCTGACACTGGCACTGCACATGCTCAGTGTGGTCTGCTTGAGTTCTGCATGGCTGGTAAGTAAGGCAGGGGCTCCCCCTGCTGTTCATAAGTGATTGTTTCCCTGCCAGAAGCACTAAATGAAGGGAGAATTTCACTGCATACAGTCAGGTTTCTTATAAAAACGGTACACATTTTAAAATTAAAGTATATTGGAGATAGATTTCTTTTTCATTAAAGAAAGTAAAAATTGGATTTTATTTCTTTGCCTTTCCTTGCCCTTTAATCTTTTTGTGTTACTGTTCCTTTAACACCTGTATGCGGGAACGTGATATTCTAAGAGAATTTCCAATTAGTCTTCTTTATTATGTTTTTTCAATTATTATTGTTCAGCAGCTTTACGGATTAAGAATACAGCTGTTTCATTACTAAGGTCCCTTACCCTAGCAATTGGGCAGACTGACTGCAAAATAAATATGAATAGAAAGACAAACAATAAAAAAGTAACAATAGCATTAAAACTGTAGCCTCATCTGCGATGTCCGAGTGGATGAGGGAAATCGGAAAAATAATGAGAATGGAGGATTCAATATCTTAACTACAGGAACAATATGTAAACACCTGGGCTATACGGACAGTATCAGTGAGACGGAGGAATACAAAAGAGATGCAACATTGTAATAATCATGGTATTCATGTTATTATTCATTGTTGGGTCTCGATCAACTGAAAACATGGAGAACTGATGGCCTTTGTATTTTACATCATTTGGTTTCTATGCTCTACTTTCTGTCTTTCTGTGTTATTCCTTCTCTTGCTTTTCCTACTCTGTTAAAAAATAAAGAATATATTGTAGCTTCGTGAAGCCATAGTTATTTGGTTGCTGGGGTCAGTGACTTCCTAACGACCAGATAGCATTTCCATTTGTAAGCTAAAATAAGGCGACACCTAATTTATAGAGTTGAAAAAAACTGTAAAAAGGCTGTTCTCCAACACATTAATATTAACATTATGGGTGAAATAACCCTTTAAAGAACAAGTAAACGTTTTTTTTTTCTATCTCTAAATTTGCTCTAAACAGCCCCTCAAATTAATGTACCTTAGTCCCTGCTGCAAGTCTGCTCTGGTTTCTGTGTTATCAGCAGCTTGTTTCACCTTCTTCCTGGTGCAGAGTGAAGCCCCGCCCCTTAGCTTACTGAGCTGACCTTATATCTTGGACTAGTCCAGTTTATCATTTGCATACTATGACATAGCAGAGAGCAGTGTGTTTAGCACCTTTTGCTTGGGGAAACTAGCTTACTAATGAAACACTGGCTCCCTCTTCCTCTCTATTGTGGAACAGCAGCAAATGGACTGCTCAGTAAACTAAGGGGCTGGGCTTCACTCTGCACCAGGAAGAAGGGGAAACAAGCTGCTGATAACACAGAAACCAGAGCAGACTTGCAGCAGGGACTAAGGTACATTAATCTGGGGGGCTGTTTAGAGCAAATTTACAGAAAGAAAAAGAAAAACATTTACTTTTCCTTTAAATCTTCTTTTCCTGCCTAGTTGATCCCCTTGTAAGGGTAATTAAGGGTTAATTACCAGCATTACCATGGTTACCAAATTATGAATAAAGAAATATTTATTGTTCACTTCCTTACATCTGTTGGTTCACACCACATCCAGGGCATACAGAAATGCACTCTACTATTCCATTATAATTACTCCCACACTTGCTGACCATCCTTTTAGACCAGGGGTGTCCAACCTGCGGCCCAGGATGGATGTGAATGTGGCCCGGCTTGAAATGTCAAAATAATATACTGTAATAATACGTCTATTTACTGTAATACCCAGGTGTCCCATATTCCAGTGTATAGCTCCATCTGGTTATCCAACTGGTATTGTAGTTCTTTACTGCGCATTTTCTTTACTTCTACAAATCAAAAGTGTTTGTGTATTTCATGTGTGACCTAGAGTCCTGCAGCCGGTCGGGTACCCGCAAAATCCCGCGGTACCCTGCAGGTTGCATGTAGTTCTGGGTGCAGGTATAGAAGCAGGTAGGTGGTTCTGTGGGTTTGCGGGTTGAGGGTCGGGTAGCGGATCTTCGACCATAGCGATTTTTACTTCTTTTTTCTGAGCATGTCTACTACCGATGATGTCACTTCCGGTGTACGACAGCACTTCCTGTTTTACTCCTTTTTTTCTGATCACAGCTACTTCCAATGACGTCACTTCCGGTTTACAATGATTCTTGATGGTCAGCTGGTCGCGGGTATGGGTTGCGGATTGCAGGTAAGGGTCGGGTTGCGGGTCCAAGTGGGTAAGAATGCGTCCAGGTTGCAGATTGCAGGTTGCGGGAACGGTTCCCAAAAATTGGACCTGTGCAGGACTCTACACTAACCGCACGATAATTTGACAGATTGGTCGGACTTCTCTAAGATCGGTCGTTCGGCAGAGAAAGATCTTTGCGTCTATGGGGACCTTTAGTAAATGTGCCCCTTGTAGGGTTGCCACCTTTTTCTAAATAACTTACCGGCCGGCGGGGGCGGGACCAAAAAGGGGCGGGGCCGTGACGCAAAAGGGGCGGGATCGTGACGCACAAGGGGCGGAGCCACGGCAGCGATCGGGTGAAGACGCGAGAAAGGTAAGTTTTTTTTTAGATTTAAGGGAAGGCAAGGGCCTTTTTTAAGGGGTATTACAAATTTACCGGCATCTACATTGCCGGTAAATTTGTAATACCGGCCCCGGCCTTGGCTGGTGTTTTACCGGCTAGGCTGGTAAAATACCGGCCGGGTGGCAACCCTAGCCCCTTGGTGCTCTGTCACTGTCTATATCCAAAGTGGAAAGAAACCCGACCTGGGTGTGTCTTCTCCTTTTATACCTTTCTTCCCCCTCTAGTGGTCAGGGAAGGAACTGCAACAATTTGCCCTCTGCTACCCTGTTGTGACACTTGCAAATTACACTTTAACTTTTACAAACATTTTCCAATAAATTCAACATTTCACACTCTTCACTACACTTTCATACAACACTGGGTCACCATCTTATTCCCTGCTTTCAGAGGGATGTGTTCTTCTGTCTGCGTGAGAATGGCTGTATAACACTGCCTGTTGGAAGGCTCAGGAGCACCAAATGAAGAGACAGGTGAGAATAGAAAGTAGGACAAGACATAGCAATAAATCAATGCAGAACACTTAGCAGAACTCTTGGGTAAAAACAAGTGTTAACCCTGAAATGTTATTTCATTCTCAGGCACAATCACCTCTTTGATTTGAAGTTTAATTACCTGCCCTAATAGAAGCACTCCAGCACTCGCTTTACTACCATGGCAACTAAAATCGGAAAACCAAACAGCGGTGTAAATTCACAGCAACAAAGAGGGCATTCGCATTAATTTAGTGCCTTGTAACATCTGTCGGGATGTCAGACATCAGCATGGGACACCACTAGCTCAGGCCTTGCTGTCGAGAATTAATATAAAGTTTGTGTCTCCCGCGGATCGGCCTCAAGCTTTGAGACTCTGTTCCAGAAAAAGTTCCACGGAACCCTGTATTATTGATACCTCCCCCTCCTCCAGCTCCTGCTGATGAACTTGACCCCTGGTGCCAGATTTTTAATTCAAATTAAAATCACAAATATTTTCCTCCTGCTTTGAGAATGAGCCCCTCACTACCCCTATACGGTTGACAGGGGCCAGGACTGGACTGAGAATCAAAATAGGTCCTGGCATTTCAGGTACACGGAGGCCCAATCAGCCCACATAGAGGCCCAAACAGTCCCCACCAGCCCACTAAATACTGACTTTCTATGGCATCTTATAGCAGCCCATCTGGCATTTGTCCTAACCCACAGATTGCCAGTCCGGGCCTGACAGGGGCACAAATAAATTAAGTCCTATTAAGGCCTTTGATTAACCACTTCAGAGTCAAAAATGATTTGAGCAGAGGACGTCTGAAGCAAGTGGGTCAAACTGAAAAATGCTCAGGTGCCATATGAAGTTTGTAGCCACCAAGTTCTGTTTAGTTTATGCGTTACATGAATGTTTTATTCCCTTCGTACATCGCCTGGCATTTATCATAATTGAGCCTTATCCGCCATCAGCTGCCCCAATTTTATCTTAATTTTTGTGTAGAAAATAAGCTGCAGAGGAGTGCTCTGAGCAAACAATAAGCTACGTCTCTATATTTAACCGTCTGTTAAAAGAAGATAAATGCAAGATTGCCCGTGCCTAACCTCACTGTGTTATGGAAACATCAATTATGGTTTAAACAGGAGCTGTTTTTGAAGTCGGTTTCCTACAGGTGGGTTATTTCTTTTGCATATGTAGTGAGTTCCTCTATGCACATCTGAGGATGGCAGAGGTCATAGTATAGTGCAGTGATCCAGTGGTGTAATTACTCCCTGGTGGGCCCCGGTACAGTATGGGCACCTGGGCCCCCCTGTCGGGCCCTTACCTCTATAAATCCCATGTTGATGGCATGTGTGCTGGCATGTGTGCTGTAAAATCTCCCCCTAGATAACTATCTCCTCCATAACTATTTTCCTGGCTCCGATGGGCCCCAAGGGGTTGGGGGCCCTGGTGCAATTGCACCCCCTGCACCCCTGGTGGTTACACCACTGCAGTGATCCCCGACCAATGGCTCGTGAGTAACATGTTGCTCTCTGACCCCTTGGATGTTGCTCCCAGTGGCCTCCAAGTAAGTTCTTATTTCTGACTTCCTGACTAAAGGTGGCCATAGATGCACAGATTATATTGTACAAAACTAATTTCAGTACGATATTCGGTGTGTGTATGGTGGGAAAGGAGCCGACCGATATCGGCAGAAGACTTGGCTATAAGTCGGCTGGTCGATTGGGCTGGAAGGAAAATTTTGATTGGATGCCTTCAAAAACATCGGCCTTTGTTTAGTGCTGAATCGTCAGATACAGGTAGAATTCTATTGTTTCTACCTGTTTATCAAACGATTCAGCTCTACACGTGTGTGTTTGAAACGAACAATCTTTCTTGGAAACATCTTATCCAAGAAAGATTGTAATTCGACCGTCTATGGCCACCTTTAAAGGCAAGTTTTGGTTGCATAAAAACCACGTGTGCTGCCAAACAGAGCCTCCTGTTCCACATAGGAACTACCAATACCCAAGCACAACTCTTTTTTGGAAGCCCCAGGACGTTTTTGTATGCTTATGTTGCTCTCCAACATTATTTTACTCTTGAATGTGGCTCACAAGTAGAAAAGGTGGGGGACCTCTGGTATAGTCTATTATTGAAAGAATACATGTCATACTATCCTTTCTTTTGGGTTTTCAGATTCTGATACGGTGCCTGAAATGACGTATGACCTCAACTGTCAGTGTGATGTTATTCAAGTGAAAAAAAATGTTTACCCTAATAGCATATCATACTGCCCCATCCAGTGTAGGACTGGGATGCCAGGGGCCTATCAGAAAACCTTAGACCAGGGGCCCACCAGAAAACCTTAGACCAGGGGCCCCACCAGAAAACCTTAGACCAGGGGCCTATTAGAAAACCTTAGACCAGGGGCCCACCAGAAAACCTTAGACCAGGGGCCCACCAGAAAACTTTAGACCAGGGGCCCACCAGAAAACTTTAGACCAGGGGCCTATCAGAAAACCTTAGACCAGGGGCCCACCAGAAAATCTTAGACCAGGGGCCCATCAGAAAACTTTAGTCCGTGGGCCCACTTTCCAAACTATTCCGCCTCTCCTCACTCAACCTTTTCAATCTCCTAGTCTTTTATATCTACTTACTATATTCTTCCATTATTAAGTATTTTTTCTCTATAAAGAAATAGGGAATGACTATATTATAGGCTAAATGGTTAGAAGCAAGAGTCCAACACTTGCCCCATCAATGAGAATGTAACTGTAATGTTCTGTTTTCCAAAAGGAGAACTACGGGTATGGGATCTGTTATCCAGAAAGCTCCGAATTACAGAAAGGGCTTCTCCCATAGACTCCATTATAATAAAAAAAAAATAATAATTTATAATAATGATTACCTTTTCTCTGTAATAATAAAACAGTAGCTTGTATTTGATCCCAACTAATATATAATTAATCCCTATTAGAAGCAAAACCAGCCTATTGGGTTTATTTACGTGATTTTCTAGTAGCGTGATTGTATGAAGATCCAAATTACATCTGGAAAACCCCAGGTCCCGAGCATTCTGGATAACAGGTCCCACACCTGTACATACCAGTTGTTCCAGGAACTGGTGCCATTGCAGTCTTTGTAGTAAAGGAAGGATTTTCTTCCTCTCCTCTGAGGCAAATTGGAGAGTAGGGATGTAGCGAACGTCGGAAAAAAAGTTCGCGAACATATTCGCGAACTTGCGTCAAAAAATGCGAACGGTTCGCGAACGTCGCGAACCCCATAGACTTCAATGGGAAGGCGAATTTTAAAATCTAAAAAAGACATTTCTGGCCAGAAAAATGATTTTAAAGTTGTTTAAAGGGTGCAACGACCTGGACAGTGGCATGCCAGAGGGGGATCAAGGGCAAAAATGTATCTGAAAAATCCATTGTTGACACAGCGCTGCGTTTTGTGCTGTAAAGGGCAGAAATCACACTACATTTCTAAACCGGTGTAATAAACTGCTTTAAAACGTCCGGCGTCTACATGCCAATCAAGTCGTGTAAAGGTTACAGCCTGTTCACACGCAAAGACGAAACGCGGCGCTTACTGCAACGCAAAAAAACGCAAAGAGCTTTAATGAATGAAGAAGAGATCAGTGCCCACAGCAGCTACATACAGAGCACTGCAGTAGAAGGTAGATTACTAGCCAGCAAAGCTACCTAACCTAAAATGTCCCTCAAATCCCTGCAGACTTCTGTCCCTCCAATACAGAGTAGTATCAAGTAGATTACTAGCCAGCAAAGCTACTATCAACTGTCCCTCAAATCACTAACAGCTCTCTCCCTACACTAACTCTTCCAAGCACACACAGGCAGAATGAAAAAACGCTGCAGGGCTTCAGTTTATATATGGAAGGGGAGTGGTCCAGGGGGTGTGGGGGTGGTCCAGGAGGGAGAGCTTCCTGATTGGCTGCCATGTATCTGCTGGTCTGGGGTGAAAGGTAAAAAAAAAGCGCCAGCTAAGGCGAACCCAAAATGGCGAACGTCGCGTGACGTTCGCGAACATTCTGCGAGCGCAAACAGTCGATGTTCGCGCGAACAAGTTCGCCGGCGAACAGTCCGCGACATCCCTATTGGAGAGGCTTCAGATGTGATGTGACAGATGTGGGTATTTTTTCAACCTAATTTTTCTGATTGATATCTGAATGAAAATTGGGCAGACGTTGATCACCAGGTTTAAAAATGCTGTTGGATTGACGACTGCATTGGTTCGATGATGTGGCCCCTGGTCTGACCGCCTGTATGTTCTCCGATGTGATGGCCCAATGATCCGATCAGCTCAATATCTCCCACCTCAAGGTGTGCATATCGGGGAGAGACCTCACCAAACGATCAGGTCTCTACGTGTATGGCCACCTTAAGGAATGCTGGGAAATTATTCATCAGAGTATCGTCCTTTCTGTCTGGGGAATTGGGTATATCTCTGTAAAAAAAACAAAAAACTAATTGAATGAGCTCATGCCAAAAGTGAATATATTTCCCCTTTAAATCAGCTTCTGAAGCTTTGGCTTTGGTGAATTATCTATCTGTGCAGTAGTTATGAACCTTCTGTATCTTTGTTATATTCTTATTTTACAGAGGGGCATATTTTGGTTACAGACTCCATGGTTTTTTTCTAGTTTAATTACGCTCAGTATTGTTATTTGCAGCAACAGAGCAGATGAGTAGCAGGGAAATCTGTGCCCAGGGCCGGAACTATGAGTAGACAGAAGAGGCGCGTGCCGAAAAGCCCAGGGGGCCCCAAACATGTACCTTCCCTGCCTCCTACCCCTAGTCTGGTGCTCTGTCTCCATTCTGCTATTCCCTGTGTGTGTGTGCATCGCTTTTCACACGCTTATTCACTCGTGGGCAGTGATGGGTGAATCTATTCGCCTGGGGCGAATTCGTGGCGAATTGCCTCGATTCACAGGCAAATACATTTTCGAAACACCAGAAAAATTTCACCTGGCGAAAATTCGCCGGCATCTCGTTTTGGACGCGGGTGTCCATTTTTTCGATGCCGGCAATGGGCACCTGGGTCCAAAAATGGACACCCGCAGCCAAAACGAGATACGGTGCCGCATTACTAATTTTTCACCATTTCACGAATTTCTAACACCCCAGATTCGCCCATCACTACTCGTGGGTGTGTGTGGGGGTGGAAGACACTGCAAAGACACCCCCAAAGATGTCCCCTAGTAGCTCCCCATTTGTTAATTCACTGCACAAAACTGCAAAGTTTTGATCAGTTGTTATTTACCTGAGCAAAGGGAATGATACGCAATACACTGTATATATACAATATAAAATTCACAGCATAAGGCTGTTTAAACATTTTGCATAACGTTTCATTGATAATCTGTACTGTAGGAGCGAACATCCTTTATAACAGATGTATTTCCAAAGACCCCTACTGTCAAAAGTAGCCCAATGCAGACTGAGCATGTGCAGTGCCACTGACACTCAAAAGGTGCTCTTACAAAATCCAAAATGGCGAACTGCTGTGGATCCCGGGATTGTAAAGTTTATTAAATAAAATACAGCATTTCAAGTCATATTCTTTATTAGACTTTAGGTCTTTAACGCTACAAGTGCTGGACAAGTTGCCAATGGCCATTGTTCTTTTACAGTCCCAGCTTAATTACTTTATAGTCTCCCCTCTTATTCTGCAGGAAACCAGTAGGAGCCTTGCAGAGAAAGCTACCTGGTCTTTCATTGGACAGTTTGATAGGTTCAGCAAATATTCCACAACTAGACATTAAGCCTGTTAAATTAACGGGTGCTAGAACATATGTAGTCAAACATTTATAAAAAACAGAATTGTTCTAGGCGAATTTTCGCCTGTGCTACGCAAATTCAGTAACGTGCGAATTTATGCTCTGGTCAGCGAATGGTAACGTATTTACGTTTTTCAGACTATCACCCACAATGGTAAAACACGCCACAGCATAAGGGTGCGAAGTTGCGCGTCTATCTACTTTGCTAGCGTAAATTATCACTCAATGGGAATTGAACTCTAAAACCACTGGTCGGAGGCATCTACTTTATACACTACACCACCAGGTTTTCCTGTATACTGGTACTGATAGCATTAGCTAGTGATTGGCGACCTCTAGTGACCAAAACTGATATTACATGCTGGTAAATTCGCCCAGCGTAAATTCGCCAGAGACGTCCATGCGGCACATTCGCAGTAGCGCAATTCCACGGACACAAGGACTGGACGCAGAGACACTTCAAATTTATTATATAGGATAGTCCAGTTTGTGACTGCCGCTGATATTTAACACATAAACAGCAGTTTTTCTACAGCAGACCAGATGCTCTAATCAGGAGCAATTAATGCTTTATGTTACCTGTGTACTTCTCATTGGGATCCAAACCTGTTCCTAGTGCAATTCATGACTAATGTGTACAATGTGATATCTGCAGGAAATCTAATTTACTTAATGGATCTCCTTGGGAACTGCTTCAGAAACACCATGACCTGACACATTACGTGACGTATGATCAGAGAGCTCCTATTATCTTCCTTGGCTTTTCTTATACCCCAAAGTAACTTCAATTGAAAGCATGAAGCCGATTGCAAAGTGGATGTTGTACAGTGAGCTACAAAGCGTCTTTCCTAGGTGGCTACTCTACTCTGTGTGTATAGTGACTAGTGAAGGGCGACTTTATTCGCGTCGAATTCCTGCGATTTGCCGCCGGCGAATAAATTCACGAAACGCTAGCGAAAATTCGCCTGGCAAAAATTCGCTGGTGTGAAAATAAAACGACCCACGCTCTGAAAATGACCCAATGTGCGCCGAAAACAATATGATGTGCCGAAAATGGCGGGTTGCGCCGAAAACGACGCAACGCACGTCAAATACGATACACACCCCGTTTCACGAATTTCGCTGGAAATTCGTTAATTTTTCGGCGAAGCGAAATGGGATAGATTCGCCCATCACTAATAGTGGCGCTAATTTGTTATTTAGGTGAAAAATGTATTACAGGTATGGGATCTTTTATACACTATGCTCGGGGCCTGGGGTTTTCTGGATAGCTAATCTTTCCATAACTTGGATCTTCATACTTTAAGGGGAAGATTTACTATTGGTCAAATTTCGAATTGAAAAAAAAATCACTCCAAGTTGCAGTACAGCAGTAAAGAGTGACTGAAGTTTATCAGAGCACAAGCTGGGAAATTGACAAAATGTCTAGCCCCATGTCAGATTTCAAAACTGAATATAAAAAAATCTGTTTGCTCTTTTGAGAAATGGATTTCAACAACTGATGTGTTTTTTAAAAAAAACTAATTTTTTTCCCCATGACATTATCCCTTTAATTAAGTAGGTGGTTTCTGCTGCATTGATCTTGCTGCACCTTAGCCCTTAAAGAGGAACTATTGTTTAAATGAAAATGTAATATATGATTCATGATATTGAAATAGGAAACTTTCTAAATACAATCAATTAAAAATTCTGTATCTGAAATAATCAAGTTTATCTTCACTATTCCTCTCTCAGCATCTGTTTCTCTTCATTCTGTCTTCATGCAGCAGTTGGGTGTCAGATATTCATTGACAGTTACATCCAATATATCTTATAGGGGGGCTCCTTTTGCCTAGAAGATGTATTAGAGCTCACTCTATTAAAATCACCAGACATCATGTCTCTCTACATGCAGCAGTTGGGTGTCAGATATTCATTGACAGTTACATATATACCAATATATCTTATGGGGGGCTCCTTTTGCCTAGAAGATGTATTAGAGCTCAGTCTATTAAACTCACCAGACATCATGTCTCTCTACATGCAGCAGTTGGGTGTCAGATATTCATTGACAGTTACATCCAATATATCTTATAGGGGGGATCATTTTGCCTAGAAGATGTATTAGAGCTCACTCATTAAACTCACCAGACATCATGTCTCTCTACATGCAGCAGTTGGGTGTCAGATATTCATTGACAGTTACATCCAATATATCTTATAGGGGGGCTCCTTTTGCCTAGAAGATGTATTAGAGCTCAGTCTATTAAACTCACCAGACATCATGTCTCTCTACATGCAACAGTTGGGTGTCAGATATTCATTGACAGTTACATCCAATATATCTTATAGGGGGGCTCCTTTTGCCTAGAAGATGTATTAGAGCTCACTCTATTAAAATCATCAAACATCATGTCTCTCTACATGCAGGATTTGTGCAAAATTATTTTGTTTGTACTGAAATCAGTTGAGTGAGCTCTAATACATCTGCTAGGAAAGGAGCCCCCCTATAAGATATATTGGATGTAACTGTCAATGAATATCTGACACCCAACTGCTGTATGAAGACAGAATGAAGAGAAACAGATACTGAGAGAAGGATGGTGAAGATAAACTTGATTATTTCAGAAATGATGCTGAATTTTTAATTGATTGTTAGTGATGGGCGAATTTATTCGCCAGGGGCGAATTCGTGGCAAATTCCCGCGATTCGCCGCTGCCGAATAAATTTGCGAATCACCAGCGAAATTTCGCTTGGCGAAAATTCGCCGGAAAAACGAGTCACGCGTCGTTTTTGACGCGACGTGCCGCGACTCGTTTCGAGAATTTTTCACCGATTCACGAATTTCTCTGGGAATCTCAGGAGATTCGCCCATCACAATTGATTGTATTTAGACAGTTTCTTATTTCAGTATGATGAAGCTGATTTAAAATTTTCATTTTCACCATGGCTCTCCTTTTAAAAGCATTGATTTTGCTGCATTTGTAGATATTTACAGTAGCTCCATTCAGTGTTTGTTTCCTCAGAGAGTACAGGTACAGGATCCGTTATCCTCAAACCCGTTATACAGAAAGTTCCGAATTACGGAAACGCCATCTACCATAGACTCCATTATAATCAAATAATCTAAATATTTAAAAATGACTTCCATTTTTTCTGTAATAATAAAACAGTAACTTGTACTTGATCCCAACTAAGATTTAATTAATCCTTATTGGAGGCAACCCCAGCCTATTGGGTTTATTGAATGTTTATATGATTTCTAGTAGTTTAGGTGTAAAGATCTAAATTATGGAAAGACCCATTATCCAGAAAGTCCCAGGTCCCGAGCATTCTGGATAATAGGTCCCAAACCTGTAGTAGAATTACCAAAGCTCAATTTCCTTTATTACAGGTACTAGCACTGGCTCTATTTTAGTCTATGACCTGACCAGTGAACTTCTACATAAAGAGTTAAACATTCATTCTTGTGAGGTCAGGTGAGTATTTCCTTAGCCAGACTATAACCAGAGTGTGTGCCTATAAATGTGCTCATTAATAATCAAAAGGTGTAAGGTTGCCTCTCTGTGCTACCTCCTCTGCTTTTGATGAATAAGGTAAGATTCTCAGTGATCTGAGTTGCTTTGAGCTTTGAATATAAGAACTTGAAGTCTCATCTCCCAACACATTCCCTTACAAAGTAATTCTGACCTCATTACCTTTAAAACATAAATAAGTGAACAGAGACCTGAGCCAGTGACTGACTCTTTTGTAAAGGGTGGCTTGATTAAAAGCATTCTAAATCTGCACCATGAGCAAAGCTTAAAGGACAAGGAAAGTTTAAAGGATAGAAATGGTGTATTTTGTATACTAAACATAAACATGAACTTACTGCACCACAAGCCTAATCAAACAAATGATTTATGCTTTCAAAGTTGGTCACAGGGGGCTGTCATCTTGTAACTTTGTTATACATCTTTGCAAGACCAAGACTGTGCACATGCTCAGTGTGATCTGGGCTAAGCTTAGGGATCGTCATAAATGATCAAAACAACACAAGTCAAATAATATCTGCCAGAAGCTGATACAGCAAGACTGATTAATAATCAGAATATACAGACTGCACTGGGTCCTGTGTTGTCATGTAATCTAATGTGGATTTTATAGTTGTTGTATTGTTTAATACAAACTTTCTCCAACTCTGCAGAACCAGTGGCTGCAGCAAAATAATCCTCCAAATAGAATCCCAGTTTATCTGTTTAAATCTGGCTCCATGATCTTTGTCCCTGCAGCTGGAGTTGGAAACAGTAAAGGGGATGTAAAGGCAAAAATAAAATCTAATACAAATCTCTACATAGTCGCCGACTGCTCTACAGGGAAACAAACAAAGCTGCTTGAGTTCTGCATGGCTGGGAAGTAAGGCGGGGGCTCCCCCTGCTGTTCATACTGTAAGTATGACTGTTTACCTGCACAGCAGTAAGGGACCTTCTGACAATGTATATTCACAGCAGTAAATGAAGGGAGAATTTCACTGCATACAGTCAGGTTTCTTATAAAAACGGTACACATTTTATAATTAAAAATTGGGTGGATGTTGCCCTGGTTGGCACAACAAGGTTCTGGGTTCAATTGGATGGATGAGATTGTTTGTCCCTAGTTCCAGCTATCTCATTCCAATGTTGTTTGATCTATTATCACCTGCTATAGACCAGATTTTTGTGGTTTGTCATTTGGCCCCATAAGACTCCATACTCATACTAACCACTGGTTCAGGAGTAGCTGTATCAGCAGTACAAACTCATATATAGTGCTGCTTAAAATAACATATAATCCTTAAGTGGTTACTAGAGACTCATATATTCATCAGACTGTCCTATCTATCTCTACAGGCTTCTGCTTACCAAACAGACTTATGCAAACAGACTTGACTCACTCCAGACCTTCAGATTCAGCAACTTATCATCCCCTGATTCAGCTTCTGGTTGGGGACTGGATCTTAAAGGGATACTGTGATGGGATTTTTTTCAAATGCATCAGTTAATAGTGCTGCTCCAGCAGTCTTCTGCACTGAAATCCATTTCTCAAAAGAGCAAACAGATCTTTTTATATTACATTTTGAAATCTGACATGGGGCTAGACATATTGTCAGTTTCCTAGCTGCCCCAAGTCAAGTGGCTTGTAGTCTGATAAACTTCAATCACACTTCACTGCTATCCAAAGCGCTTTGTTCCAAAATGACTGTGACTTGTCTAGATGAGCTTTTGCATACAACAAGCAACTCTGTTTTTGTTTGTGTGAGTGCAGAAGGGGCCTCTTTCTCATCACCCTGCCATACAGATGTTCTTTGTGCAAATTGCACTAAATTGTAGAACGATGTACAGATACACCATCTGCAGCAAGCTGTTCTTGCAGGTCTTTGGGTTGTCTGTAACCATTCTCTCAATCCTGTATAGACATGGGTTTTGCAGCAACTGTGCAGCCTGCGGCCTTCCAATTCCTGATTACATTCCTTACAGTTTAAACCTCTGAGATAGCTTTTGTAGCCTTCCCCTAAAGCACGATACTGAACAATCTTTGTTTTCAGATCTTTTGAGAGTTGATTACAGGATCCACTGCTGTCACTCTTCAGAGGAGAGTCAAACAGAAGCACAACTTGCAATTGGCCATCTTAAATACCTTTTTCTCATGACTGGACACACCTGCCTGTGAAGTTCAAGGCTTAATGAGCTAATCCAGTGGTCCTCAAACTTGGCCCTCCAGCTGTTAAGGAACTACAAGTCCCACAATGCAATGATGGAGTCTGACAGCCACAGTCAGGCAAATGCATTGTGGGACTTGTAGTTCCTTAACAGCTGGAGGGCCAAGTTTGAGGACCACTGAGCTAATCCAACCAATTTGTTGTTGCCAGTAATCAGTATTGAGCAGTTATATTAGCAAAATTACAAGGGTACCCACATTTTTGCAGAGACAGTTTTTCATATTTCATTTATGCTTCACCAAACATCTTTGTTCAGAAAACACCCCAGTACTCAGCTGTTCCTGGGAAATGAAAGACATATCACTGTTATCTTTTTTGTTGAAAGCGGGATAAATTATTAAGCAGGCTGAGAGGGGTTCCCAAACTTTTTCATATGACTGTACTACAACATGTCAGCACTAACAATGGTAATAAAAGGTGTTAGAAAATGAATATCTCCTGCTGAGTTTGCTATACTTTAATCATGCCATTATAGAACGTAAACGTTCATTAAATTTGCCAGTGTCTGGGCAGGTTGCGTCTGGTGAGTGCGCCAGCAGTAGGGTTAATGAGATTGTGATTCGCTGAGACAGAATGAAGTTTGCAGTACATTCTCTTCTCTGCAGGGAGGAGTATAGCGTTTCGAGGAGAGAGAGGTATTGATGAACAACCCATGGAGATGATTAAAGTGTCTCATTTAAAGTAAGTGCCAGATACTGCAGGGAAGGGAAATGATTACAAGAAAGTCATTTGAACATATGAACTCACCCCCCAGTCCTTAAAGCCAACGGCATCTCTGCTCATAATTGTATCCCAACTTCTCTTGTGATTTAGTAGTAAAATACTCTACTAAAAATGAAATGCTTTTGGTGCATCCTTTCCTCCTCCAAGATATCCCGTATGATAAAATCGACTAAAATCTGTGCGCGAGAATGTTCTGTTCCTGTGTGCCCATTAACCATCTGCCCTTGATATTTCGTCGCAGGCAGTACTTGGCCGTGGTGTTTAAATACAAGCCTTTGGAATTATGGGACATTCAAACGTGTACGGGAGATGTATAAAAGCTTTCCCTCAGTGACAGCCTTGGTAAGGCTAAATAATGCCATGAAAGTTTATAATCTGTTCCCTTCAGCTCCGACCTTGCTTCCTGATTGGCTGAAGGAATACTTTCTTTCTAAATCAGGGATGGTGCAACAATCCTACAACAGTCTAAATCATGGATATCAAACAAGAGGAGCCCACGCCTGGTACTGATATATTAAATGTTGCTTTTAGGACCAATCTATAAACTGGGGGGGGGGGGGATTCATCCCCTACACTGTGTACTGGGACAAATAAACATTTATTTGGAGGAGAGAAAGCTCAAAATGAATAGGTCTAGATATATTACCCCAGGGGTCCCCAAACTTTTTTGATGTTGAGGCAAAACATTTTTCATTGACTGGGGGGTTGGGGGTTCTGGGGGGGGGGGTCAGCGGGGCCAGGAGGTGTGTCAGCGGGGGTCCGGGGGTGGTTGGCATCCAGCGTCCAATCCTGGTGCACCGGCATCCAATTTGCCACGCCAGCATCCATTTTGGCGCACCTTCTTAATTGCGAGCTAGGCTCCTCACCCCACTCCAGGACTGTCTGCGGCCCGGTTCTGGGCTGCGGCCCGGTGGTTGGGGACCCCTGTATTACACCATATCTTATAGTCTTCTGTACCATTCTTTTAGCAGTAAACATGCGTACCTCTTAGGGTAGAGCCGGGGGGATTGAATTCCCCTTTAAAGGAATATTAACACCAAAAACTGAAAGTGTATCAAAGTAATTAAAATATAATGGACTGTTGCTCTGCACTGGTAAAACTGGCGTGTTTAACTTCAGAAGGACAGCTATAGTTAATATAAACAAGGTGCTGTGTAGCTATGGGGCAGCCATTAAAGCTGGAAAAAATAGAAAAGGCACAAGTATCATAGCAAATAACAGATAAAAAATATGTGTTCTGTGCAATGTAACCTGTGCCTTTTCTCCTTTTTTTCGAGATTGAATGGCTGCCCCCATTGCTACACAGTTTATATAAACTATAGTAGTACTTATCTGTTATCTACTGTGTATCCTGTTTTTGAATAGCTGCCCCCCATGGCTACACAGCAGCTTGTTTATATAAACTATAGTAGTACTTATCTGTTATCTACTGTGTATCCTGTGCTTGAATGGCTGCCCCCATGGCTACACAGCAGCTTGTTTATATAAACTATAGTAGTACTTATCTGTTATCTACTGTGTATCCTGTGCTTAAATGGCTGGCCCCATGGCTACTCAGCAGCTTGTTTATATAAACTATAGTAGTACTTATCTGTTATCTACTGTGTATCCTGTTCTTGAATAGTTGCCCCCCATGGCTACACAGCAGCTTGTTTATATAAACTATAGTAGTACTTATCTGTTATCTACTGTGTATCCTGTGCTTGAATGACTGCCCCATGGCTACACAGCAGCTTGTTTATATAAACTATAGTAGTACTTATCTGTTATCTACTGTGTATCCTGGGCTTGAATGGCTGCCCCCATGGCTACACAGCAGCTTGTTTATATAAACTATAGTAGTACTTATCTAAACTCTACTGTGAATCCTGTGCTTGAATGGCTGCCCCCATGGCTACACAGCAGCTTGTTTATATAAACTATAGTAGTGTTTCTGAAGCAGACAGCAGTTTTAGCACTGAATTATATTTAATACTTTAACTCACTTTCATTTTTTTAATTTTGCTGTTGCTTTAACTATAACAATGTTATGGTACGTTCTTGTCTATAACTTTTTTGCTTTACTGCTGGCTGAGTGCCTACTCTTGGCATATGTATTGGCTCCGCTCTAATTGGCCAGAAAGTGAACAGCTTATATTTCATGTCTCCCAGGAGTGGTCCCCATCCCAGAACCTGAAGAGCCTCAGAAAGAAGCAGATGGCAGCCCGAGAGGCTATGGCAAGTCAGACTGTCTCTTCAGACACAGAATTAAACAGCGCAAAGTCTTCGGTCGTAAGGCGAGACGCCGGGCAGCTTCATGCCTACAAGAGTAAGGGGAGTTTATGTAAAAGAAAAGACAATTGCTGAAAATTCTGTCTTTTTCCTCATACAGATCCTCTGTTGATCCTTTTTAAGGGGGCCTTTTTGTGACTTTAAGTGTAAAACAAATTGATAGTTTTCCTTTCCATGACAGATGGTGAGATAAATGCTGATATGCAGAGGACTGGAGGGAATCCGTTTGGCACTCGTCCCTTTCTATCACTTCTTATTATAGCAGCCTCTCAGCAAGGACATTAAGATAAAATGCTCCCCCCTCCCTCCGACTGCTTAAAAGGAGGCCTTGCATCATTACTTACTTCATATTAGTGTGTGTGATACAGGCGTACTCATATCCTAGGTTTGATGTTTTACGCAGACTTTAACATAGTAAGTTAGGCTGAAAAAAGACTCGCGTCCATCAAGTTCAACCTTTTTTT
>CM044444.1:7211300-7224220 GCA_024363595.1 Xenopus borealis | reverse complement strand
TTTTTTTTTTTTACACATAATACTAGCCGTGGACTTTAGAGGGCAGCAGAGCTCTGGGAATAAGACCGTCTGAGACGAATTGTTCAACCGACAAAACAAGAGACAAGCTGAGAATGAAAAAACTCAGATGGAGGAGAACAACGCTAGATTGCAAGCTCTTCAATGTTCAACACTGAATTGAGGGAAGGTAGAACACACACAGATATAAGGTTGGGCTGAAGTTCTGGTATTTGTACACGCCAGGCATTAATAGAAAAGTCATATATACAGTATATATATATATATATACTGTATATATATATATATATATCAATGCTCCTTAACTGACTGTAAATCAAGGTGGCAAGTGGAAAAAGCAGGTGCTAGGTGCTTTTGGGTGTTTTTCAGTACTGTGTTACTACGCAGCTCCAACATATTTGAAAGCATCCTCCATAGACTTGCAATGGCAGAACAGTGGGGAGGAGAGCAGCCCATTTGTAAAACCCTGACCACTGCACAAAGCTTACACTAGTTAAATATTAAAACATAATTATGTTATTTTAACTCAAAGGCCCATTCTCCAGCCCACTCCCCCCATCTAGTCTAATCAGGCTTTTCAAAGGGGTTATTTGCCTTAAAGGGCAAGTAAAGTGTAAAATAGAATAAGGGTAGAAATGGTGTATTGTGTATACTAAACATAAACATGAACTTACTGCACCACAAGCCTAATCAAACAAATGATTTATACTTTCAAAGCTGGCCACAGGGGGCTGTCATCTTGTAACTTTGTTATACATCTTTGCAAGACCAAGACTGTGCACATGCTCAGTGTGATCTGGGCTAATCTTAGGGATCATCATAAATGATCAAAACAGCACAAGTCAAATAATATCTGCCAGAAGCCGATACATCAAGACTGATTAATAATCAGAATATACAGACTGCACTGGGTCCTGTGTTGTCATGTAATCTAATGTGGATTTTATAGTTTTTGTATTGTTTAATACAAACTTTCTCCAACTCTGCAGAACAAGTGGCTGCAGCAAAATAATCCTCCAAATAGAATCCCAGTTTATCTGTTTAAATCTGGCTCCATGATCTTTGTCCCTGCAGCTGGAGTTGGAAACAGTAAAGGGCATGTAAAGACAAAAATAAAATCCAATACAAATCTCTACACAGTCGCCAACTGCTCTACAGGGAAATAAAACAAAGCTGCTTGAGTTCTGCATGGGTGATAAGTAAGGGAGAGCTCCCCCTGCTGTTAGTGGTTAGGGACCATCTGACAATTCCTATCCACAGCAGTAAATGAAGGGAGAATTTCACTGCATACAGTCAGGTTTCTTATAAAAACGTTAAACATTTTTTAATTAACGTATATTGGAGATAGATTTCTTTTTCATTAAAGAAAGTAAAAATGGGATTTAATTTTTTTGCCTTTCCTTGTCCTTTAAAGTTAAAGTTTAGTATATTACAAAATGGTTAATTCCAAGCAATGTTTCTATTGGTCTTCATTATTTATTTTACAGATTAATTATTTGCTTTCTTCTGACTCTTTGCAGTTTTCAAATGGGGGGGGGGTCACTGACCCCATCTAAAAAACAAATAGTCTGCAAGGCTACACATTTATTGTTATTGCTACTTTCCATTGCTCCTCTTTCTATTCAGGCCTCTCCTATTCGTATTCTCGTCTTTTATTGAAATCAGTGCATGGTTGCTAGGGGGGTCATTTGGACCTTAGCAATCCGATTGCTGAGATTGTAAACTGGAAAGCTGCTGAGTAAAAAGCTAAATAAGTCAAGAAACACAAATAATGAGAAATGAAAACCAATTACAAACTGTCTCAGGATATCACTCTCTACATCATACTAAAAATTAATTTTAAGGTGAACAACCCCTATAGACACTGGGAATTGAACGCAGATACCAAGCCTGTCTATTTAACAGCTCAGAGGGCAACCCCAAAGCTGGGTTTTCCCTGTAAAATGCAGTTTTTTGTAGTCAGCAAATGAGCCTGATTGGCCCCCTGGCAACTAATCAAATTATAATAGGGGCTTATGAAGATGGCGGCATCAATGTGCCAATGTGATTCTCACCCAACATGATTTTCTAAAATGACCAATAGCTATTGGCCTGACTTCTGGAAAGGGTCCCTTGTATTGGCCAATAAACTGCTCCCTCATTTAGGATGGGCCAACATTGCAGCTTTTATCAGCCACTATTTGGCCTCCTTAACTATATACTCGACTTCCCAGCCATAAACTAGATATAATGAAGCAGCTTTTCTTTTGTATATACAACTATGGGATCTGTTATCCAGATAACCCTTATCCAGAAAACCCAGAAATACAGAAAGGTGGTCTCCCATAGATTCCATTTTATCCAAATAATCCAAATTTAAAAAAATGATTTCCTTTGTACAGGTATAGAATCCGTTATCCGGAAACCCGTTATCCAGAAAGCTCCAAATTATGGAAAGGCCGTCTCCTATAGACTCCATTTTATAGAAATAGAATTTTTAAAAATGATTTCTTTTTTCTGTAATAAAACAGTAGCTTGTACTGGATCCCAACTAAGATATAATTAATCCTTATTGGAAGCAATAAGTAGACTTAAGGTATGAAGTTCCAAATTATGGAAAGATCCGTTATCCGGAAAACCCCAGGTCCTGCGAATTCTGGATAACAGGTCACATACCTGTACTTGATCCCAACTAAGATATAATTAATCCTTATTGGAAGCAAAACCAGCCTATTGGGTTTATTTCATGTTTATATGATTTTCTAATAGACTTAAGGTTTGACGATCCAAATTACGGAAAGATCTGTTATCATTCTGCATTCTGGATAACAGATCCCATACCTGTCATAATAAAACAGTAGCTTGTACTTGATCCCAACTAAGATATAATTAATCCTTATTGGAAGCAAAACCAGCCTATTGGGTTTATTCAATATTTATGTGATTTTCTTTATTTAAGGTATGAAGATCCAATTTACAGAAAGAGCCATAATCCAGAAACCCAAGCATTCTGGATAACAGGTCCCATACCTGTAGTTATGATATAATGGCATGCTCCTGCACCAAGCACCAACTCCTCTACTGGCGGCTGTGTCCAAAATCAATCATCAATTTAATGTCCCTCTTTAATGTCTCAGTAGTACAATAGTCTCTCGGGAGCCAAGAATAATTAAGAAAGGGTTGGCCACATTCCCTTTAGATTTAATCAGTATCATAATAGCGATGAAATAAAAGGCAGAGTCCATTCAGGCATGATTGGAGCAGAACAAAAGGCGAGCTCCGTGGGCAATGGGACCGTAGATCTATTACACAGTAGAAATTGTTTATATATAACGAGAAAGAAAGAAAATTACAGTCAGGAAAGAAAAACAATATTTTTCCTGGCCAAAACTGTAACGTTTGCCCAGAAATTCATTCTCCAATGTGACTCCTACGATCCAGGGCATCTTTATTTCAGCAATAATCCTTTGTATTTATTCTGCAACCTCAACACATTATTCTCCGTCAGATGTGTAAGGAATAACAGGATCCCATATCCAGCCCTGTAACACAAGGTGTTTTTTTTGGATCTCGTTATCTTTTTTTTTTAAGGTTTTTGGCCCCGAAAATGTAATGTCTGAAAAAATGCAATAAATGCAGAATTTCTTGCTTGATAAACCAACCATCAGAAATGAGAAATAATGCGTTCGACTGTGCGTTTTAAATTCTTCGTCTGTGCAAAGCAAAGGTAAACACTAGAGATGAGTGGGTAGAAATGATGGGGCTGATGATGTTGCTGTTTCCAGGGGTGTAACTGCAGAGGGGGCCCAGGAGTGTAACAGGCACAGTAAAACCCTAATTAACGAGCAATTTCAACATATTATTAGTAGAAAAAGTCAACTTACCAACTGGTGAATTCAATTTGCTTTGGGGCCCAGTATAATTTAGTTACTACAGGTATGGGACCTGTTACCTGGGGTTTTCCGGATAACAGATCTTTCTATAATTTGGATCTTTGTACCTTAAGGGGCAGATTTATGAATTTCGAAGAGAAAAAACTTCGAAATTCGACCATCTGAATTTTTTTCGGGGGGGGGGGTAATTTTCAATCGAATATGGCCGTTTTCGAGTTAAAATCGTTCGAATCGAACAATGGCATTGAAAAATCGAAAGGATTTGAGGGCAAGTTCTAGGAGGTTCCCCATAGGCTAAAATGGCAATTCGGCAGCGTTAAGATGGCGAATAGTCAAAGTCGAAGGATTTTTAAAGGAACAATGCTTTGAAATTAGAAGATTTTCACATTTTTTCAATTCAATCCGAATTTTGGGTTATTCGATAGCTGAAGTAGCCCAAAATTACTTCGCAATTCGAATTTTAAAAATTCGAATCTTGTTCGAATTTTCACTTCGACTCTACTAGATCATGTAAACTGTGAATAAACTCATTAGGCTGGTTTTGCTTCCAATAAGGATTGATTATATCTTAGTTGGGATCAAGTACAAGCTACTGTTTTATTATAACTGCATCCTCTATTGTTACACAAAGCTCAAAAGGGGACTGGTATAGTAGAGGGAAAGTCCATCTGGAGAAGGTTCCACTGCCAGGAGGGGGTTAAGGCTTTTGCTGAAGCTTAGAGCCGGCTTTCAGGCGCCTTGCAGAGCTCTTGAGAGTTTGAGAGGTTATTCACATGTATATCAGAAGAGGGGCAAGGGTATACTTAGATATGGATGTCTGCAGAGCACACAGCTTCATTGTAAACGGCAATGTAATGAGAGATATGGAGCATCCAATGTCCAGGCCTGGACGATTTCAAGAGCCTTTCAGCATCAGAGGCCTGAGTAGGGTGAATAGAACTGTGTCACCGATAAGTGTTTGCTGTCCTGGGCTTATCTCATGGGTGTCAGGCGCCAACACACTGTAAGGCAAGAGGAACGTTTGTAGCTAAGATAGACCTCACGGCTGTGACCCTTGTATGGAAATCAGGGTCACTATGATATAGGTCTCTGGAGATCAAGGTTGTGGTGGTGAAATTTGTCTCTGGAGATCAAGGTTGTGGTGGTGAAATTTGGTGAGATGTCTTCCTATATATTTAACCTTTTCCCGTATTAATAACATTGGGATCAACCATCATTTTTACCGGCCTGGCCAGGTGGCAACCCTAGATGTCTTGACCTAGCGGCTTTTGATGTTGTACAGTTAGGTTTAAGGAATAAGTACAGGTATGGGGCCTGTTATCCCGAATGCTCTTGACCTGGGGTTTTCCAGATAATGGATCTTTCCTTTATGGGGTTACCTTAAGTCTACTAGTAGATCATGTAAACATGAAATAAAGCCAATAGGCTGGTTTTGCCTCCAATAAGGATTAATTATATCTTAGTTGGGATCAAGTACAAGCTACTGTTTTATTATTACACAGAAAAAGGAAATCACTTTTAAAATTTTGAATCATTTGATTATAATGGATGTCTACGGGAGACAGCCTTGCAGTAATTAGTAGCTTTCTGGATAATGGATTTCCAGATAATGGGGATCCCATAGCTGTACAGTGATTCATTTATGGCACTAACTGCACAAAATAGATTTAAATACACTAAAGCTAGACAGAAAAAAATGTGCCCCTGAAAAGCATGAAAGCTGATTTGTAGTCATAGAATTATTACATGCCGCTGCTAATGCATATCTCCAGACTGTCTCGTTTTCAGCAGGACAGTACTGCTTTTGACAGCTCAACCCGCAATCCCGTGTTTGTACTAAAAAGTCCCAACTTTCTCTGCACTGAACAGCCAGAAAAAGATGCAACTAATAAACTTTTTCTAACAATTTTGAGATAAGCAAATAAGTAATCCTAACAATTAAGATAAACAGGTGAGAACTCACAGCTCACAGCTGTGTGCGGAACCCCTGCACACCCTCGGCCCCCACTGCCAGACCAGCCTCTAACGACCCCCTCAATCCCCTCCATCCCGGGTGCAATCCCCCTCCTATGGCCCTCCGCCCAATGTGTACCTTTATTCTTGCGAGATGTAAGGCATTCGGGGCCTATAAGGCATCTTTCCCAGTCCAAAATTATAGGGACCACTACCCCATGGGTTTTGGGATGAAGTGTAATAAAAGTAATTATTAAATACTATATTTAATAATAAATAATTATTAATTAACCTAGCTAAAGACTGCACATGGGGATGGGGTGCTATTGGGCGCATGCAGGTGCTTTGTGCACTGTATTTCTGCATTGCACTCAAATAGTCTGAAAGCACAGCATGTACCATTCATTTTAGGCAACTTCCAGGCTTTATCCCTTCCCACCACCCAAATGCTCTTTAACAGTGACCCACTGGGATCCTAGGAAGACTCCCCTGTAGGCTCAGGTGTCAGTGGGCCCTTCTGCGTCTAACCCTTTGTTCTATTTCCCAATAATTATCTTTTCTCTATGGCAGGGGTCCCCAACCTTTTTTACCCGTAAGCCACATCCAAATGTAAAAAGAGTTGGGGAGCAACACAAGCATGACAAAGTCCCTGGTTGCCAAATAAGGGCTGTGATTGGCTATTTGGTAGCCCCTTTGGGACTGGCAGCCTACAGGAGGCTCTGCTTGGTACTATACTTAGTTTTTATGCAATTAAAACTTGCTTCCAAGCCTGGAATTAAAAAATAAGCTGCTAGGAGGACAATGAGAGCAACATCCAAGGGGTTGGAGAGCAAAATGTTGCTCGCGAGCTACTGGTTGGGGATCACTGTTGTATGGGAACAAACAGGATAATATATAAAGAATAACATAGCATGTACAGAGAATGATTAACATGTATTTCTATAGCGCCAACTTATTTCGTGGCTCTGAATTATTCTTCTAGAAGAGACTAGAACAATAAAAAAAAGTTGATGAGGAAAGGAGGAAAAATAATGGGCCCCTGGCATCCCAGTCCAAAGCTTCTCATGCAGCACATTGCAGAGCCCATCAGTTCTCCTGTAGAACTCCCAGCCTATACAGAACACTTGTGGGTCAACAGCTTTCCAGTGACACTGCAGTACAGAGTGTAGGTGCTTCTTTTTATTGTGGTGCACCCATTAAATAAACATCTTATTCCCCAAGGGACCCAACTATAAAACCAGCCATGTATTTCCTACCCGGTAAAGCACATTTACTTGTTGTGCGACATATCGCAGTGAGGGGTTTGACCTTGACAGGAACATATAAACGTTTTTTGTTACCAATTAGTGTTAGAAAGGGATAAATATGCCTTGGACCATATTTCAGATCAGCATTACAGACAGATATCCTCTGCGGATCACACTACTGTCACAGAGGCTCAGAATATGAAATGCCCTTTCCGTAACAGCTGATATGAAGTATCAGTATCTGCTTCTCCTCTTATTATTTCCTCTTATTATTTCTGGATGGGAATTAAATGTAGAATCCAGGTATTATATATTTACTTGGAACCCCAGAGGCAATATGAGAATTCAAAATAATAAGGTGAGCCCACAACAAACAGATTTCTAAGTCTCTTGCTAATCTGGGTATATAGAAATGCATCCTTGCATCGGCATGTCACACTGAGGCTCTGGCAGCCAGAAAAATTTATTATTTGTATTTATTTTTCCTTAAAGTGGAACTGTTCTTACGATAAATATGTTCACTAAAAAGTACTCCTGCATCAAAAAAAAAAATCTTCTTCAAACTAAGATTTTTTTCTCCTGCTGCAAACAAGTTACTACTTCTACAAGACTTTTTCATGAAAAAGAAGTAAAAAAAAACCCAACTAAATAGACTTCATACATAAAAGCTTGGGCAAGTTTACTTTGCAGTACAGCAGTGAATAAAGTTTATCAGAGCACAAGTCACATGACTGGGGGCAGCTGGGAAACTGACAATATGTCTAGATACATGTCAGATTTCAAAATTAAATCTGCTCTTTGCTCTTTTGAGAAATGGATTTCAGTGCAGAATTCTGCTGGAGCAGCACTATTAACTCATGTGTTTGGATAATCAATTAATTTCCCTTTGACATGATGAGGTCAGACAGTGGCCTATAGAGGTGTAAAGCCAATGGCACAGAGTAGGCCCCATGTATAGTGAATACAAATTAGCGGCAATTTGATGTAGGCAAATAAATTCACATAACAGCAGGAAAATTTTGGCTGGTGAAAACGTGGCAACGTTTCGCCAATTTTTTGCCATTTCGCAAATTTTTCTACAAATTAAGTGAGGCGAAACGTCCAGTTTCGCCCATCACTACCCATGTACTTAACATAGAGCAAGGGTCAAAGAGCAGGAACAAATCACTTTGCACCCTACCCCACAGTCCCCTTTAGAGTCAAGTAGACTACATGCCCTCCCCTGCCTGTAGAAACTTTCAGTGTTGGACTGGTTCTCCTAGGAACCACTGGAGAACATCATAACAATTATGCAAAAATACTGGCAAATGGTATAGAGGGTATATAGGCTTATGCTGGAGATAGGAAATAGCTAATTGGACTTTTCCTAAATTGGATCTCACTAGGGGGTTCTCTGGTACTCCGGAAGGTCAGCCCAACCCTGATTAGCTTCTATTCATGTAAACAGAACTTATGCTGCCTATACTGTATGCTGAGCCACACAAGGAGCCCTCCTTTTGGCTTTCCCCACTGATCTCTATCCACCCATAGCCACCTGTCATTGGCTTACGTATTACTGGGGACTGTAAAACTCATTTAGAAGGATATTGTCATGGGATTTTATTTTCCAAACGCATGAGTTAATAGTACTGCTTCAGCAGAATTCTGCACTGAAATCCATTTCTCAAAAGAGCAAACAGATTTTTTTATATTTGATTTTGAAATCTGGCATGGGGCTGGACATATTGTCAGGTTCCCAGCTGCCCCCAGTCATGTGACTTGTGCTCTGATAAACTTTAGGCACTCTTTACTGCTGTACTGCAAGTTGGAGTGATATCACCCCACCCCCCCCCCAGCAGCCTAACAACAGAACAATGGGAAGGTAACCAGATAACAGCTCCCTAACACAAGAGCTACAGCTGCCTGGTAGATCTAAGAACAACACTCAATAGTAAAATCCAGGTCCCACTGAGACACAGTCAGTGACATTGAGTAGGAGAAACAACAGCCTGCCAGAAAGCAGTTCCCTCCTAAAGTGCTGGCTCTTTCTGAAAGCACATGACCAGGCAAAATGACCTGATATGCACCTACACACCAATATTGCAACTAAAAAATTATATTTGCTCATGACAGAATCCCTATAAGACCAATTCTGCGTTTTAAAGTGCAATACCTCTAGATTCGGTATGCTGTTATCTCTTTAATCCCTTGTTCATTAGCGAGGACTTTGGCTTCTCCTGACTATTGTGTTGTGTGAAAATGTAGCATTCAGGGGGTTACAATGAAAAATCAAGCTGCTGTTGTTATCCAGAAAAGCCATATTTGCCAAGCACTTTTCCTTTAACGCCTGCCGCTGCTCCATGCCTGGCTTGCACTGAAAAGGATTTAGGACACCCAAATAAAACAAAGATTTTATATGTTGTGAAATGGAGATTAATTCTGTCAGTCAGCAATCTTGGAACCTGCCTTTACCTGCTCAGCTGAGAGACTTCCAGGTAGTGTCTCCCTCCAGCCGCTGAGAAGTAATAAAACAGCAGACGGGCAATGTGAAACACAAACGGGGCCTCTCCCCACCCAACTCATTCATCAGCATGTCAGCCTGTGTCATGTTATTACTGCCATGAGCACTGACAGTGTACTTAGTGTCGCTAAACACACAGACATTGTTGAGACAGAACAAGTTTAGTCACAGCTTGGCAAGAAGGAATTTTATAGCCCAAAAGCTCACATTCTAATGTACACAAGAAATATTACATCTCTGGTGGCTAAACAAGAAGATATCACAGGGCAATGGTGTCGGAGTGGAAGGTTTAATGGAAAGATGGACATAGAGGCTGCTGGAAAAGTAAGAAAGTTGGTCCTTTGGTCCTCCAGCTTTTGTCCCAGCATTGCCCCCAAGACATTTTTGCTTGTTCCCTCCCCCAGACCCAGTATCTGAGAACCTAAAAATGAGAGGACGATGAGCCACAGTCAGTTTTGCAGATTCCAGACTCCCTGCTGCAGCAACCTGATTGGCCCTACATTGGCAGGTTCATGCACATGAAAGGCTGTTTCAGATGTCAATAAGCCTCCCATCCAAAAAGGTTTCCAAGCATCTTGCAGTTGATTTAACTGCTTCTGTTAGGTCACAACATTAAAAAGAAATAAACAGACCAATTTGCAGAAAAAGAAAGAAATGGCCACTGGATGACTTACTGAAATGAGGGGGTGGCACATATTTTGATTACAGGAGGAGGAACCTTTCCAAATGTGCTTCCTCAAACATCAATTTCTGTTACCAAAATGGTTGGCGTTTTTCCAGAACAGCAGCCTGCAACATGGCCTATGTGTTGCTTCTGAAACCCCTGTTTTCCTTCGAAACATTAATTTCCCTGATCTTAACTAGCTAATTATGCCCCCAGCCACCCACAAATACTAGCACAAACAGTTTTAGGCATTTCTTATCTACAATAATTTGAAATTTGCATCACATTAGAGCAGTGGTTGTTGGACATTTAGTCATAGTTCCAAAGGTATCTGCAGCAAATATATTGTAACCCAACCTTCTTGTCAACTTTGTTCAAATTGGCCTTCAAGTTGTGCTTAGAAGTTTATCTAGAAGACCAAATGGTCATGTTACCCAAATGTCACCCTACCTGACCTTCAAACTGAGCCCACAATCACAGCTAACGCTCTAAAGGTTGTTTGATTGCAATTCAAATCATTATTTAGCAATAATAACCCCCACAATTAGACTTGTGTCTTCACAGTAAGATACCATAAAGCATGGAATAAGCAGTCTTTTGAAAGGTAAGGTTTCATTCACACAAACAACTATGTTCACTTCCAGGTAGACAATAGGTTGGCCTATTCCAATGTAAAAACAACTTTAACTACCAAACCATTTTCCATCAGGTGATGTTGGGTAAGAACCATAGAGGTGTCCACCTGAGCTTGTTGGTGCCTACTTCCATTGATTTGAATGGGAGATGATGGTAGTCTGGAAAAAAATATTGAGTGCTCTTGTTCTCCCTGCACCACAATGCACAAAGCCATTGGCTATTGAAATATAGCCTGGGTCTTTGCAAGTAGACTTGAATCCATTGACTTTTGTTGGAGCTTCATGAGCGTTCCAAGCATTCGGCTGCTTTCATCTGACAAGCTGAGTTGAGTAAAGTTGGAGAACATACTTGGCACCTTCATCCAGAAGCTAGTGGATACCCTCAGAAGTCTCATCAAGTTTACACAACCAACAGCCAGTTCCACTAGAAAAGGGGGGAACATCTTTCTTGCCATGCTTGTTTTATAGCTCTCAACTGAACAGCTTAGGCAACAAAATGTATGTTTATGAATTTATATATAGTGAGAATGAATGGCCTATGCTCACTGTATTCCATGTCACATTCTTCCCTTTCCATTAGGAGGAGATCATCAATTTATAGACAGCGGATATATTCCCTTTTAATGTAATGAAGTAACATTTTAGGTTGTTTGTCTCCATAATATAATTGATCCCATTCAGTGGTGCTCCCCCATGCCAGGTTTTTGTGCACAGGGTCACATTTATCTGGTGCCCTTTATTATCCCTCAGCAGTATCACGTTACCAGGCTGTGTTAAAAGAGTGGAAAATTGGCAATATAACTTCATAGTGTAACTTAACCCTTACATGTGCCCTCATGCATGGAATTCCTGGAAGTGAAGAAAGCAGAGATAATATTAACCTCATCCTATTGCACAAGAATTGTGCTCCCCCCCATGAGGCTTGTCCATTAATAAAGGGGAGAAACAGTACAGCTGACTCCAGTGCCATTGTTGTTTTGTCTGTTAGGGGGAAATATCTCTGGCCTTGAAACAGTTAATTGTGATTAATTCCACCTTTTTTGTCTCCTTCTAGACCTGGTGCCATTATCTGTCTCCTCCCGACAAAACCCCCAGCAGATACTCATTTCACTTATTCTGTGACTGCTCAATTGGAAATCAGATGATGCCATCCAAAATCTGGTCCTCATTAGGTAATTACGGGCAGAACAAAATAAATAAACATAAATACTGGTAGAAATGATGGCTTTAGTAAAAAAAAAAAAATGGCAAAATAATAAAGAAAAGTTCCACTGTATTTATTTCTAAGAAGTAAATGATTTGTATTCATGTTAAATCATTTTTATATTAATTCTGACAATCATTAATCCTAATAATTGTTTAAATTAAACAAATATATCAAAATGGATGAATAGTTGACTCTTCTGTTTCTGTAAAGCAGGGTGTTGTAATTGTTTTATTCTGCCTGTGACTAGGAGTTTTTACTAGTGTGCTTACAAACATCATCATCATTATGTATTCAGAACATCTATATCTCAAGGGTTCACTGAGTCAACTGCCAGATGCAAATTATGTGGGTGAAATATGCCAATAAATGAAACCAAATTCCTATATAGAACTTGTCCTATACAATTAGTGATGGGCGAATTTATTCGCCAGGGGCGAATTCGCGGCGAATTCCCGCGATTCGCGGCTGGCGAATAAATTTGCGAAACTGACAAAAAAATCCGCCAAAAAAAATTAGCCGCGCAAAAACGAGTCGCGTGCCGAAAACGACGCGGCGCGCGCAGAAAATGACGCGACGCGTCGGAAATGACGCGCGTCAAAAACGCGAATCGCCGAAAAATTCGCGAATTTCCAGAGAAACAAGTTTCGGCGAAGCGAAACGCGCCCGTTTCGCCCATCACTATATACAATGCAACATTTGGAAAAGACATTGTCTATAGTACCAGTGGGACAATAGTCTCTGGGAAGGGACTGTGGGATAGCAGATATAGTAGGGAGAGATGGTGTCTACAGTAACAGTGGGATAATAGTCTCTGGGAAGGGAGT
>CM044444.1:7137593-7210020 GCA_024363595.1 Xenopus borealis | reverse complement strand
GGAAGGGAGTGTGACTGTGGGATTGCAGGTATAGTAGGGAGAGATGGTGCCTATAGTAGCGGTTTGGTAATTGCTTATAACAAGGGATTGTAGTAGCCTACAATAACAAGACAGTTGTTGAAGTTAAACTCTCAGCACCCTCTAGGGTTGTCCCTATTTTTGAAACGATGGCAATAACATTAGCATGTGGTGCCATTTTTACCAGTCAAGCAGCATCTCTAGCTTTAATCAAAAGGATTTGGTAGAAACTGTGGCTCAAGAACAGCATCATAAGTCACGTGTTTCTACTCTTATATCCATAATGGGCCCTTCATCTCTAAAAGTGCACATGCTTGTACATGAATGTTGTGGCGCTCAGATGGGCTCATTGCTGCTGCCCGTAGGCATTACCCGTCCACACAAAAAATATTTATAAACTTATGTCAGATGGATTTATGTTTTTAGAGTGTTTTGCATTATGTATTACACATCAATAACTTCAGCTGCCTGTACACACTTACCCTTAAGGCTCGGCTTATACAAACATTCTGTCCTAGATTTGTTGGATGTCACAATGGTACAGTTAAACCCACAGAGAGTACTTGTGTAAACAAAGCTGAAAGTCTATTTCTGAAGCAGCACTACTTGCTTCTAGCACCACCCAACCATTAAACTGTACGGCATATAACCAACAAGAACCTTCATTGCCATTTTCATAAATTACATAAGGTAATTAGTATAAACGGCATAAGTTAATTTCGCAGGGCCAGTCTTAGCCACAGGATGCTCCAATGATATGCAACTTGGAATTAAACTTAAAGGGGAACTATTGTATAAATATAAGCTTCAGAAAATGTAAAGAAGACATTTTCTAAAAATCAATTAAAAATTCAGAACTGTTTCTGAAATCATCAAAAATACGTTATTTATCACTCTCCTCTCAGCTACTGTTTCTCTTCATTCTGTCTTCATCAGGGCCTGGCAAACCGGCCAGCAACACCCAGCCCCCCCCACCCGCATGCCAGATTGCAACGAAGGGGAGAGCAAAGAGTGGAGACAAACAAAGGTGAGAGTGACAAAGGGGAGAGAGAGAGAGACGGAGAGGAAGGGAGGAGTGAGCGAAGGGGGAGGGAAGGGAGAACGATGGAGGGGAGGGTGACAGGAAGAAGGGGAGAGAAAGGGAGTGGAGAGGGATGGAGGGGAAGGAGGGGATTGCGACTGAGGGGAGAGAGACGGAGGGGATGGAGGAATGGGAGATCAACGGAGGGGAGAGTGATGGAGGGGAGAGCGATGGAGAAGATGGTAGGGGAGAGTGACAGAGGGGAGGGAGGAAGGGGAGAGCAAAGGAGGGGAGAGTGCTGAAGGGCAAGGGAGAGAAAGAAGAGCGATGGAGGGGAGAGTGACAGAGGGGAGAGCAATTGACGGGAGGGAGGGCAGAATTACTTAGAGATGGGACAGGAGGGAGGGGAGAACAATGGAGGGGTGGCTGACAGAGGGAAGGGAGTAAGATTGAGGGGTGCAAACAGAAACTAGGGGTAAGTAGAAGACAATTTTAGAGTCAGTTGCTCTGGGCATCTGCCTCTTCTGCTTACCACTAGTTCTGACCCTGGTCTTCATGCAGGAGCTGGAAGTCTGAATTACATTGACAGTTAAGTCTAATTAAGCTTTTGGTGGGCTCTTTTTGCCTCAAGGATGTAACAGAGCTCACTCCTAAACCTCACTACAAATCTTGTTTCCCTGCATAGTAGGTGTGTGCCAGGTTATTTTGTTATGTTTTGTATGTGCTGGAGTCGGTTATTTGAGTGAGCTCTATTACCTCTGCTAGGAAAGGAACCCCCCTATAATATATATTGGATGTAACTGTCAATGAATATCTGACACCCAACTGCTGCATGAAGACAGAATGAAGAGAGACAGATGCTGAGAGAGGAATAGTGAATACGTTTTGATTTTCATGATAGTTCCCCGTTAAAGTTCACATTATTTGTCTTTTCCTGGCCACATAGATTCAATACACTCTGTACCTATATACAGTTGTGGGATCCATTGTCTGGAAACCTGTTATCCAGAGAGCTCTGAATTAAAGGAAAGGCTGTCTTCCATAGACTCCATTATAATCAAATAATGTAACTCTTCTAGGGCATGTAAAGGCAAAACAATCCCATTTTTTTATTTCTTTAATGAAAATAAACCTATCTCCAATATACTTTGATTAAAAAATGTCTACCGTTTTTATAAAAAACCTAAATTTATGCAGTGAAATTGTCAGATGGTCTCTAACTGCTGGGCAGGGAAACAATCATACTTATGAACAACAGGGGGAACCCCCGCATTACTTCCCAGCCATTCAAAACTGCAGCAGCTTTGTTTCCCTGTAGAGCAGTCGGCGACTGTGTAGAGATTTGTATTAAATTTTATTTTTGCCTTTACATCCCCTTTAATGTTTCCAACTCCATGCTGGCAAATGTGAGTAAACTATAATGGCAGAGCTCAATCCGCACAAACTCACCCCCTCAGTCGCTGCTATCGCGGGATATCGGTAACTTCATCCAAAGATTCAAATACGCATAAAAAACTGTGTCCCTCATTCAGCGCTGACAGACAGATTCTCCGGAGGTTGCTGTAATATTATCAATGCGGCTTTATTAAGACACACATTGTAGTACAATTACAGTAGGAAGTGCCCGGTCATGTATATCTCAATAAAGCCGCATTGATAATACTACTGCAGCCACCGGAGGATCTGTCAGTGCTGAATGCGGGACACAGTTTTTTTTATCCAACTCCAGCTGCAGGGACAAAGATCATGGAGCCAGATTTAAACAAATAAACTGAGATTTTATTTGGAGGATTATTTTGCTGCAGTCACTGGTTCTGCAGAGTTGCAGAAAGTTTGTATTAAACAATACAAAAACTATAAAACCCACATTAGATTACATGACAACACAGGACCCAGTGCAGTCTGTATATTCTGATTATTAATCAGTCTTGCTGTATCGGCTTCTGGCAGATATTATTTGACTTTTTTTGCTGTTTTGATCATTTATGACGATCCCTAAGCTTAGCCCAGATCACATACTGAGCATGTGCAGAGTCTTGGTCTTGCAAAGATGTATAACAAAGTTACAAGATGACAGCCCCCTGTGGCCAACTTTGAAAGCATAAATCATTTGTTTGATTAGGCTTGTGGTGCAGTAAGTTCATGTTTATGTTTAGTATACACAATACAGCATTTCTACCCTCATTCTATTTTACACTTTCCTTTAAAAATGATTTCCTTTTTCTGTGTAATAATAAAACAGTAGCTTGTATTTGATCCCAGCTAAGATATAATTAATCCTTATTGGAATGAAAACCAGTCTATTAGATTTATTTAATGTTTACGTGGTTTTCTGGTAGACTTAAGGTATGAAGATCCAAATACGGAGAGATCCGTTA
This sequence comes from Xenopus borealis, assembly GCA_024363595.1. Taxonomy (NCBI): domain Eukaryota; kingdom Metazoa; phylum Chordata; class Amphibia; order Anura; family Pipidae; genus Xenopus; species Xenopus borealis. The sequence goes on along the minus strand of CM044444.1, from coordinate 7,206,603 downwards.
TCTGGAAAACCCCAGGTGACAAGTATTCTGCATAACAGGTCTCATATCTGTAATATGTATATAATAGATATACTGTAGCAAAGGTCAACATGGGCCTCATCCGCCAATGATTTACTCCACAGATTTTCCTATGAGGCACATGTCAGCACTGATACAGAGCCAGGGCTAAAAATACAGAAAGAGAATCAGGAATAGGAAATTATTTTCCCAACAGTTGCAAAGTGTCCCATCTGCACGGCTTTGAATCTAGAATAGGTACTGTTTTAGAACTACAACTCCCGGCATCCTATTTGGTCTCAACAAGTAAAACTGCCATCCCCTTGGAACCCCTGAAGGCAGGGAATTTGTTTTATAGTGTCCTATGCTTAAGGAAATTAAGCAAAATATAAATTTTGGCTCAAAATGCAATTTCAAAATGAACTATTAAGTCAGTTGTGTCTATTGTTCTATAAATCCTTATTAGAAACTCTTGCAGACACGAGAATAGTCATGTCAATACTCAGTTCTACTTTTCCGCTGCTGGAGGGATTCCAGCGTTGGGTTGTGTTGCTGGTTGGATATTGTGCAAAACATGTAACTACAGAGCAATTGTCACTCAGCACATCTCACTACGTTCATTTTTTTCAGAAAAAGGTAATTGAGCGTTGTCAGCAGTTGGAATTGTTGACAAAAGGAAAGTGATAAAATAATCTCTGGGAGGTGGAACCTGTTCCTTTTTAAGGTTTAATGTTCCTTTCAGAATCAATTGGGGAAACTAATAGCAAATCTAACCTGTTATCACATCCTGTCTGTTATCCTCCAGTTCCCAGCATAGACTAATGTAATGCAAGCTGAAATGCATGCCCCAGGTCTAGTAACCCATGGCAACCAATCGACAGGTCAGTTCCTTGAAAGCAACTATCTGATTAGTTGCTATAGGTTACAAGATCTTGTCCTCAAGTAATGTATATACATATAGCAGGTATATTGAGGAACTAACATCCAGCATGTCATTTCTTGTAGTATTAGTTAAATAAAGGCAAATAAACGCTTTGGATTAGGGGTGATTTCTGCAATATTTTCCTTGGTCCAAGAACCATATAGCAACCAATCAGCAGTTAGTTATTGGACAAGCGCAGGGAGAATAATGAATAGCAAAGAACTGATTGGTTGCATTGTTTTATTTTAATTAATTCCTGCTATGTAGAGATTATACATCACTTACATCAATCCCTGTCCCAGTGGAGTTTACAGTCTAAGGTCCCCACTAAATTCACACACATGATGGCCAATTTCATTTAGATTTAAGACTTACTTAATCTGCATGTGTGTTTTTAGGGTGTGGGGGGGGGGATAAAAAGAGTACCCACATTCACACACACAGATCCAGGGAGAAAACACATACTCTTTACTACATGAATCCAAGCTACAAGCTGTCGGAGGGATGCTGGAAGTTGTTTTTCTCTTCAGCTCAGTTTAGGGCCCCAAGCTTAATTTTTCAAGGTCTCCTCTCTGTTTATCTTTGCCAAAAGGTATAGCATTTCCCATAGCAGCCATGCATATGTTCCCATGCATGTAAAGAAATCCATTTTGCAGCATAGACAGAGGAAAATACTTTCTCTACAGTGTAAACTAGAAGAAACCTGCTATTGTGGTACTTAAATGGTTAATTGCTCACTGGCATCCGGCAGGCAAGGGGTTAAAGCTTATCTCTCCCTATGAATCTGGCAGCAGGATTGTTCCAAGATGCCGACTTAGCAGAATGACTTCCTCCCAAGTGTGAAATTCCTCCAGGCAGCTGGTCCCAGGGGGCACAGGGTTAATGTGTGTTTGTCTGACCCAGATAAATCCTCCATTTGTCTGCAGAGCAGCCTGGCACCAACAGGGGGAGCAGAGATGCTCAGAACTAAGAATGTAAGGACTCTTGTATTTGTTGCTGAAATTCGACTGCTTCGTGCTCTATGTTTTTTTAATATGGGCCCAAATTCTGCAGTGAAAAGCATAGATCTATGGGGAAACAATTATGTAAGTCTCAGATGTCCTGTGGCACACACTGCTATTTGGGGAAGATGCCCCACAACTTCAGGCGACTTCGGAAAGATGAAGCAATCCGAGTGCAATCCTGCCGGTGATTTACATACTAGCCAGTGGGAAGGCATTCCGGGGAGATTAGTCGCCTGAAGAAGAGGAGGTTTGTCACTGGGCGACTAATCTCCCCAAATAGCAGCTTCTGCCACCACCCTTAAAGGAGAAGGAAAGGCTAGGAGCACTTGGTGGTGCCAAATTTTAGGCACCCCTAAGTGATTGTATCGACTTACCTGTAACCCCAGGCTGGTGCTCCTATCAGCAGAAAACTGCACTGGTCCAGGGTTATACCAGTGAGCATCACAGAGCGATCTACTTCCGTATTCTTCATTCTTAAAATCTACCAGGGAGATCGCACATGCAGTAGAAAGAAATAGCCTACTTTGTTAAAAATTTAAAGTTCAGCCTTTCGCTCTACTTCACATGTGCGAAAGCGGAAGGTGGAAGTAGATCGATCCGTGGTGTTCACCGGTATAACCCCGGGCCGGTGCAGTTTTCTGCCAAAAGGAGCACCAGTCTGGGGTTACAGGTAAGTCGATACAAACACTTGGGGGTGCCTAACATTTGGCACCCCCAAGTTCTCCTAGCCTTTCCTTCTCCTCTAAACTGTTGGTGAACTTAACTATAATCCCACCATTCCACAAAAACTATCTCTAAACAACTGGATGGCTGAAGGCAGGCTGTGCGGGTCAAGAAAAACTCGACGTGCACCTGACTCTAACCAGCACCCACCCGACCGCGCCCAGAGAAAATGAAAATCAGTTTTAAAAATCTGGACCATATGATTAAAATATGGGAGATTGCTTTCCTGAAATTCAGAGCTCTCTGGATAACAGGGTTTTGGGTAACGGGTCGCATACCTGTAATCCTATGTTTGAGAGCATATCTTCAATTTAATTGCACCTGCTCAGTAGAGGCAGATTGACATTTGTACTTCTTAAAACCTGGCCTCTCTTATCAAGGTCAGACACCGAAAACACCTGGTGGGCCCCTGGCTCTTGCGGGCCCCGCCGGCCCAGATCCGCACACAGATCCCACATCTGAGGGATTCTTCAAGCTGCGACCTCCCCTTTCTTGGTGGTCACAGCAAAAAACAGCGTGAGCGGTACAACGGAGGCATGAAGCAGCGGGGGCCCTTGAGACAGCAACCCCGGTGGGCCTTGGGCTCCTCAGTCCACCTGTCTCATATAGATGAAGGGTTTCATATAAAATACCCTAAAACACATGGCAGGATCAATACAGTGTCAATTTCATTTATAGTACCTCCATCCTGTTCTTTGTAGGAAATTAATTGGCATTGATTTTGGGGAGGCTTATCCTCCCCCATGCCTTCATCTGCCCATATGCTTTTTCATTCAATTCTCTGGCGGGATTGCTTAGTTTTTGCAAAGTCACCCGAAGTTGCCTCACAAGGAAACTTCAGGGCGACTTGAGAAAACGAATCGTTCCGTGTGCCATGCCGTAACTTATGTACTCACTATGTTTTTGGGGTTATTGTGAAATAAATAAAATGAAAGAGTTTATTAAAATTATTTACGTTCTAGCCAGCAGGAAGGTATTCAGGGGAGATTAGTTGCTCGAAGAAGAAGCAATTTGTCACAGGGCGAATGATCTCCCCCAGTAGCCTTGTCTGCCACCACCCTACAATTTTATTGGTATTGCTACTTTTTATTACTCATCTTTTTATTCAGGCCTCTCCTATTCACATTTCAGTCTCATGTTCAAATCAATACATGGTTGCTTGGGCCATTTGGACCCTAGCAACCAAATTGCAAACTGGAGAGCTGCTCAATTAAAAGATAAATAACGCAAAAAACAAGTAAGAAAATATGAAACCCAATAGCAAATTTTCCCCGAATATCGCTCTCTCCATCATACGAAAAGTTAATTTAAAGGTGAACAACCCCCTTTGAAGGTCCAGATTGACATTATTGCTGTAACTTTATGGAAAAAACCTGTTAATTTGTCTTGTTATTGCCGATAAAATCATCCACATGCCACTGATTTCTTTCAGCAGCTACAGCGTTAATATTAAGTCATCTTTTCTGTCATTGCAATGACAGACCTCCTCTCCCTCAGGGGGAGGAAACTGGCTAGAAAACACCATTTATTTTGACTTACAGTAAGATCTAATTACATACTTCCTGTCAAGGTGCTTCTGAAAACTAAGAGGGACTTGGTGAAATATGATTTAAGGCACATACTTTATATTGGCTCCAAGAAGTGCAGGTTCTGACAGGAATATTTCACCAAATAAAATCTTTTTAATAATGTGCAGGCCCCCGGCTACATGTCTTAACCCTCCACTGCCGGTGTGTGTATGGCAAGAGATGTTTAGTAAGGGATGTTGTCTAGGCTTGGCACACTCACTCAGCGTCCATTTACTTTCATTCCTTATGATTGTCTATAACCTGTTTACTTTGAAAACAAAAACAACTCAGTTTTGACTTAACTAACGTGTAATTTATATGATAAGTTACATATCACAACATTTTACCAAATTGGCATAGATATGAGTAAACAGGGCCCTTTTACAGCTTTGAACTTAAGACACCATTTTGTGATTCTGAGTGTGTGTGTGCTACCTCAGAGATCACCTGACAGGAAGTAGTGTAGGCTCTAACTGTAACAGGAAGAAGTAGACAGTAGTGGCTTGTGTGTGAGCATGTTGCCTCATAGGAGCAAGGAGTTTGACTATAATGGCAGTGTTTCTATATGGGATTATCCAGTGGCAAGTTGCTACTAGAAAGTTATATTTTTAATAAAAAGGCTTTAAGAAACATTTTCAACTATATAGGCTGTTTTATGTGAGATTTTTTGAATATAGACCTTTGATGTGCATGGTTATAGATGTAAGAAGGGCCTCTGTGCTGAAAGTCAGGCAGATGTTGTTCGGAAGGGACTACAAATCCCGTCGGATCGCAGCCGCATCTGTTCGTTGATGCGGTCCTGTGATCCAACTGCCCGTATGGCCTCCATTATGATCTGATCGTTGGGCCCTAGGGCCCACGATCAGATCAGCCCTATATCGCCCACTTCAAGGTGGGCATAATGGGGAGAGATCCGAGCGGATTTCTACGTGTGTGGCCACTTTTAGTATCCACACCAGCCACAATGCCAGGTCCACAGCCCATTTCCTTTGCTCACCGTGAAATTGCTCCTGTTCACGGGGCTTCTGTGCAAATAATTAGGGGTTCAAATAAAAAGGTGCTCCAACTGAAGCAGGATGTCATTGGCTCTGGCCTGGCAGGGTCAACTCAGTTTGTTCCTTCAGCTTTAAAAGAAAATAAGGGAACAAGCCATAAATGTACAGGTATTTGTTCTGTTTTGGTAGCCAAGGCTGAGCAGAGCAGAGCTTTATTAGCAGGTTCATGCAGCCATTACACAACAGTAACTTGAACTCTTACCCTTTTAAGCAGTATAAAAAGTACAGTGTATGCACAGTATACTCTTGTGCACAGTGACACCTACAGGCACCTTGCACAAACAACACAGTATTAAACCCATTATCTGGAAACCTGTTAGCCCGAAAGCTCATAATTATTTCAAGGCTTTCTCCCATAGACTCCATTTTATCCAAAAAAATCAAAATTTTTTAAAATGATTCACTTTTTATCTGCAATAATAAAACAGTAGCTTGTACTTGATCCCAACTAAGATATAACCTTAACCCCCCAGAAATTACAATTAATGACATTTTTCCTGGGAGACCTGGTTGGTATTATACCAGCAAAGGTCAAGGATGATATCACAAATTTACCAGCAATATATTTGACAGTGAATTATAATCCCTAGTTTATCTTCCCCAGGCCCACCTTCAATCCCTCTCTCCAAAAACCTGGCTACAAATTGGATGGCTTTCTCCATTTATGGTCTCGCCCCTCAGCCTTATGTCTCAACTTTGCCACAAAATGTCATGGCCCTGCAGGGTCGGACTGGGGGGCCCTGGGCCCACCGGGGCTGCTACCCCAGGGCACCTATCTAAAACCTGAGCACTGATGTGTATGTACGCATGCAGGGGCAATCCGACTGTATTCGCATGTTCCATGCTCCGAGTGTGTGTGTGTGTACGCCCACACATAATATTTTTCCAGCATTACCAAGTATTCTTATCGCAGATGTGGGTGCGAATCTGGGTCAGTGGGGCCCACCGGGTTCTTTCCCACCCAGTCCGACCCTGTGGCCCAATATGCCAAGTGATAGCCCCACCTCTCTCCACCCATTATACCAGTCTCCACCCATTGGTATCGACTGCTGTTTGCCTAACATGTTTCCGGTGCCCCTTTAATACTCTAGCTTAAACAGACAGAACACATTCAGCACTTTTGTCATGAATATATATTTATAAAACGGCAGCATATTCTGTTGTTCATTTTTTTTTACATAATAATACATGTCCAAGCTTGTATGGGTATAGCACATTCTGCACTCATTTGTAAGAGTAATAAAATAAATGTTGTGAGACGTGTATATACCAAGCACCAACAGCAGGAATCCATTCGTTACTGATGGAAGGAATGCAAAATTCACTGAAATATAATACACTGCACATAAAAAATATGTTAGTAAAGTGACCAAAGGCAGAGAGTGGTGCTATAGGAATATTCAGTTACCCCGTTATGGTTTCCTCTGCTTATGAGCTGCCCTCTGCAGTGGTAGTACCTTGGGAAAAATACTTTAAGGGCCATCTTTTATACACGAGAACCAGAAGGTAACTGCCTTCATCAACTTTATAGGGGGACCAGCGTCAGTTTCTTCATATCAATTCTATTTATATAATATGGGAACAAGCTCCATCACCTTCATAAAAACTTATAACGATAACTGCCTTTTACTCAAGAACTAAGCACACAATGAGTGCAGCCAACAAGATGATCAGAAATGTTCCACTGGAATTATTTATTGTTATCTATATGACTATGTTTACGTAGGTATAATTTTATGTGAAACAATTAAAACCTGTGCCTCGCCTCCTAATACATCCGCTTCATCGTTGTACAAAAACATCTTGAAGATGCTTTGGATATGTCTGGTTCTTGCAAAACATTTACAAGGAAACTTCCTATTCATGTGCAGGCCTCAGGTTAAAAAAAAAAACAGCAACACCTGGATCTTTTCACAGATACCAGAGTCATTAAAGGAGAGGTGTGTGCGGTGGAAACCCTTCAGGCCAACAAGCTAGGCTTACACAGCTCCTCAGAAAATCTTAGAAGCATTCAAATCCATTTTTTATATAGCCTTGACAAGAATGTTTGCCCTAGGTGCCAAAGAGAACGAAATTTCACTTCCCTGCTTGCCTTCCAGTCTGATCCTGTCAGTTTTCCTCTGCTCTTGCTTTGGCTGAAGTTTTTTCCTTGAAGGAAAGTTTGATGTGTGTTTTTTTTTTCTGGGCAGGTCGAGGCAGCAAAAAAGAATTTATTTGTACAAGACTATGACTTCTGCCAAGAGGGACAAAGCCAAAAACAGTGTAACTTAAAAATAAATTGTAACACTTCTCAAATCTACATCAAATCAGATATTAAAATGATTAAGAACATAGACTGTGACTCTTATTTATAATGTGACAACATAGTCATGTTTACTAGTCCAGAGCCAGATTCTGTAATTGTTGTAAATGGACATTTGTAGAATTTCAAAACATTTCCAAAGAAATTGTCAACATAGACACAAGAAAATGTTGACAAACTTTTCAAATTCTTTAATGAATAAAGTAAATTATGATGTTTAGGACCTTATCAAGTGTCAAAGTATTGAAGTTTACTAGTCCAGAGCCATATTCTATAACTGCTGGAAACTACCATTTGTAAAGTTTCAAAAAATTTCCAAAGAAGAAAATTTAAACTTTTTTTTTATTGAGAAATAGTCGATAGGGATGTTTAGGAACCTATTTATGAAGTGTCGAAGTAATCATGTTTACTAGTCCAGCACCATGTACTGAATGCTAGAAATTACCATTTGTAAAGTTTCAAAGGATTTCCAAAGACTTGTCAACAGTCAAGAACATTTAGACACATTTGTCAAATGTTATTTTATTGAAAAAAGTAGGTTGTGATGCTTAGTACCTTATTTATAAATTGTTGAAGTGGCTTTTTTTTTTTACTAGTCCTTCATTAGATTCTGGGAAATTACCATTGTAAATTTTAAAAATATGTCCAAAGAATTTGTCAACAAAGTCAAGAAAATTTACAAATTTGTCAAATGTTATTTTATTGAAACAAAGTAGATTGTGATGTTTAGTACCATATTTATAAATTGTTGAAGTAGCTATTTTTACTAGTCCTTCATTAGATTCTGTAACTTTGGGAAATTACCATTTGTAAAGTTTAAAAATATATCCAAAGAATTTACCAACACATTCAAGAAAATTTAGACACATTTGTCAAATTATTTTTATTGGCAAAAAGTAGGTTGTGATGTTTAGTACCTTACTTAGAAAGTAGTCATGTTTACTAGTCCTGCACCACATTCTGCAAAGGTTGGAAATATATATTTATATAATACACAGAGTTCTGACATCATTTCTGTCACATGACTCACTGAAACTTGTGTATTATAATAAATAAAATACCCCCAGTTGCAAAATATGAGGATATCACAAGTTACCTGAGAGTTCCATTACCTGCATAAAAGCCTACAGCCTCGTGTTTTCATATGGTCATGAAACTCCTCGGTAACTTAGAATATCCTTATATTTTACAAGAGGGGGTACTTTATTCACCATCACCACCCACCACCAAAACAATTCATAACCATTTTTAACATTTCAAAAATTTTCGAATAACATAAAAAAGTAGACAAGGTATAATGTTTCTGAAATACTATTATTTAATGGAATGTAAAATCCAGACAAATACTGATGAAATCTCCAATTTTGCACCATGGTAGTTTTTTCGTCCATCCAAGGTAAATTGGAGCTCACGCCTTTGATAACGTTTTTGGAAATGGATGTTTTTTATAAAAATAGGGACGTGGGAAAATGTGTTTGCAATAAAATTGTATCAGAATTAAAGGGCAAGGAAAGTGTAAAATAGAATAAGGGTAGAAATGCTGTATTTTGTATACTAAACATTAACATGAACTTACTGCACCACAAGCCTAATCAAACAAATGGTTTATGCTTTCAAAGTTGGCCACATGGGGCTGTCATCTTGTAACTTTGTTATACATCTTTGCAAGACCAAGACTGTGCACATGCTCTGTGTGATCTGAGCTTCTTAGGGATTGTCATAAATGATCAAAAAACAAAGCTGCTTGAGTTCCACATGGCTGGTAAGTAAGGCAGGGGCTCCCCCTGCTGTTCAGAAGTATGATTGTTTCCCTGCCAGAAGTTAGGGACCGTCTGACAATTCCTATCCACAGCAGTAAATGAAGGGAGCATTTCACTGCATATAGTCTGGTTTCTTATAAAAATGGTACACATTTTTTAATTAAAGTATATTGGAGATAGATTTCTTTTTCATTAAAGAAAGTAAAAATGGGATTTTATTTTATTTTTCCTTGCCCGTTAAAATTTCAGAAATAGATGATGGTGGGGAAAAAATGCCAACATTTATTATACACTTCAGTTATGGAATTGGACATTCCCTAATGTTCATTATGGATCGATAATGCTCCATCTATAAGAATTTGTCAATTTATCAATAAAAATAAAAAATTCAGTTATATATGACTGAACCAAATGAATCTTTACTTATGTTTACTTATGCTAAATGTAATTGCAAAACTCCTTGCCTCTAGAAACAATGTAGCGAAAGACCATACCCCGAGTACTGTGAGACCCTGCCTTCAATAACAATTACATTTACAAATAACTTAAAAATATGTCATGAATGAATATGGGAAAGTATGACATTTTCTTTCATGAAGCAGAAAGCAGTTTTTGGGTGGGGATCCCCTTTATATCCAGGTGGCTTTTAAAGCGGCACAAAAAAAAAAAAGCACAACTAGGAAATGAATACTGTAATAATTAACTTGCATGTCAGGAACGTGAGCCGAATGGAGTTTTTAAGGCATTAATCAGTGAGTAGCTTTAAGCAGGAATAGTCAGTGACTTCATCTATAGGTCTGTGTGAGCAGCACGGCCTCCTGGGAAACAATGCCAGTGCTGTACTCACACTCCAATCAGCACAGGACTTTATTCAAAGAGCAAATAGTTTTTGTTTAAAGTTATAATGGAAAAAAATAACATGTCACGGCCAGAGCAGGAAATCATTTATTAGTTATACAGGGGGGGGGGGGAGTGTCGCATTGGTTGGAGGAACTCTGTGAAAAGGCCTTTATGTGAAGAAATATGGAATATGGTTGCTGTGGGGCAGTGTGGATGGAAGGATAAACAGGTAGCGCACCAACAGAAAGGCTTGATAGCCAATGCCAGAGTTATCTTTTTGTTGCATATGCCACAACCATGGGTGTCAGTGTTTGCATTTTCGTATTACGGGGCCGATGTATAGCTTGAGAGCCCTACTGTGTATGCAATGCTTCCCAATGACAATCATTTATTAGTGGTTAAATAGGGAACCAACCTAGACGTTCCCTGTCCTGCCACAATATCACTGAAACATGATAGTGCTCAATTACTAACACAAACACAAAATCATAGAAAAATGTTTAGGCTTTTTGCATGGTCCTTGCAACTGCCAATTCACTATATCAAGGAATGGCATTTCAGGGAACTGAATACAGTACACTTAGGGGCAAGTTTACTATTATTCCCCAAAATTAGCTTGACCAAATTCGCAATTCGACCATCGAATGCTTATCGAATTGTTTTAGGCTATCGTTTTGCTCGATATCCGATTTCTCGATGAATTTGTACGATCGTTCGATTTCACGAAAAAATCGTGAAATTTCCTTCGAGAGTCTGAAAAATTCGTACCATTTGAACGATCGAACGCTCCAATTGTACGAATGGTATTTGGGCAGGACTTAGCCTCAGAAGCCTATGGGGAGCTTCCCATAGGCTTCTATTACAATTCGGTAGGTTCAATCTGGCGAAGTAGGCAGTCGAATAACTTTAAAATTTTGATTCCTTTGATCATCGGATATCCGATCATTCGATCTATTCAATATTCGATGATCGAAGTGGCCAAATTTGCATATCCGATTTCACTAAAAATTAGTACAATCGTAATTCGATCGAATTCAATCGAACTTCGATCATTTCACGTGAATTTCGTAAATCGGTCCCATAGTTTCATAGAAATATAGTCACAATATAAGGCTGTTTAGTCATTAATACACATAATTAGAAACATCAGAATTTAATAAACAGCAAACCTGTAGAATCAGCTTATATTACAGCCAGGGAAGCTCATTTTCTGCTGCTGGATAATTAGTGACGACCCCTAAGCTTAGCTTCTCAACAGCTGCTCAGAGCCCACTGAGCATGTGAGTGTCACAGACACTTTCCAAGATGGTGACCCCCTGTGACAAGTTTCAAGTCCTGGATCATTGCTGCTATTGACAAGCTGAAACCTTTGCCTCGTGCAATAAGTTCACTATATAAAACATGGCATTTTTAGTCCTATTTGTTGTTAGGCTTCCCTTCTCCTTTTAATGCATTTGGAGCGAGAAAAATTGTTGCACGTGTAAAAAATTGCCACATGTATTAAACACCCAGAGACTTTCACAAATTTGTTGCAGTTTTTGTTGCAGTTTCGCAAATTTTTCGGTGAATGAAACCGGACAGATTTGCTTTTGTTATATAAACTATAGTAGAGTTTCTAAAGCAAACAAATCAGTTTTGCCAGTGCAGTGCACAAGTACATTATATTGTCTTTCCAATACTTTTTTTTATTGTTTTGGTGTTACTGTGCCTTTAAGTATTGCAGCTTGTTTCATTCTGTGTTCTTCCTATGGCTCCATGGGCTTCCTCCTGCAGCTTAAATTGTATATGAAATTGTAAATTCTAAGGGGTGTGTGGTGTAATTTGAATGATTAACTTGCTTAGTGGTTTATTATAATGATTACAGCGGGGTTTGGATTCTCTGAATGCACAGACATGTTCACCCCCCGGGGCATTCACCTGCACAGGTGATAACATCTAAGACACATATATCACTGGGGTGCACGTGCCTCTCTGCTGCAGTCCAGCCTTCTGATCACATCTATACTCCATACATACCCCTCTCTGCTACGCCTTTAGGGATTTACACTTCATTCCTGTGCCTGGCAACAAATATCTGCTTGCTTGGGTTGGGCTGATGAAAAACATCTAAATGTATTACAACCGCAATCTGTTATGATACCAAAGTACAAACAAACCTAGATAAATGCCCATTATTAATGATGCAGCCACAGCTGTTCTTGAACTACAATTCCCACAACCCCCTGCCAAAAATCGTGAAATTGAATTTGATCGTTCGAAAAATTCGTATGATTCGAACGATCGAGGCGTTTGATCGAACGAATGCTATTTGACCAGGTAATAGAAAAAAAATCCTATGGGGGGATTCCCAATTTGGTAGGTTCAATCTGGCGAAGTAGGCAGTCGAATAAAATTTTAAAGGGGAAGTACTTTGATCATCGAATGATCGAATCGATCGATTGTATACAATCGAATTTTGCATATTTGATGATTGAAGTGGGCAAATTTGCATATTTGAAAATTCGATAAAATCGTACGATCGGAAATTCGATCGAACTTCGAATTCTTCACACAAATTTTGTAAATCTGCCTCTTAGACAGCTTAAAGGGCAATTCACCATCATTAGTGAAACTGTAATAAAACATAAAAACTACAGAAATCTGTTCAAAGTTTCATAACCTGGCAGATTTTGAAAAATGGGCATGTTAATTAAAAAGGGGGTGTTTGTCCCACTTTCCGTTTCCAAAATGTGGCGTAACTACCAGGGGGTGCATGGGGTATGATTGGGTCTGGGCCCGCACCCCCTCAGGGCCCCCCAGCAGCTTGTGCACCATTGAATCTGGCTGCGTATCCCGCACCAGGGCCTGCCCCCCTCTAGTTACATTACTGTGTATCAGCCATAGATTTAAGAATATCTAGAACAGCATATACCTATACCTGGGTCAGTGCCTCCCCACCCCATGCCTCTCATGAATACATGACTGACGACTGTATTTATGGGGCAAGTGTTTATGGAGTCTCCGTTTTCTAAAACGGAGAAAATGCAAGAATATTGCTACCTGTAGGCCAGGGAGCAAAGTGATAAAAACATGGTGGATGGTGACCTGCAGGTAGTAAAGCATCTGTACACAATGGGCATGGCTACAATTTGCTGTATGTTTTTTTTTTTTCAAAGGGCCATTTTTTTATTTTTTTTTTTTACTTTCAAGTAAGTGTAAAGGTAAATGTTTAATCTTGGCCGATTGGCGGTAAGAAGGGTATTTCACTATAGTAGAGGTACAGTAGATTTCAGCTCAAGGTTGTTGGTGCTGTAAACGGCACATACAGATCCGAGCAGATGTTCCCATATAAATACACTCTTGGTCGTTCACTTGTTAAGAGTTAATGATGTCATAAAATGTCAATGCATCAGTGCTGTCACAATTGGCCAAAACAATGCATTGCGCTGCGGTAAATCTTACCCTGACAGTTTTAGCATGAGAAAAACAGTATAATGAGCCAACGTTACAGGACATTTACTCCTCCCATCCATTTGGATTTTTCTGTAACAGTTCCTTTCAAGAATGTTTCCTACTTTGTCTAAAACTAAATGATCAGAAACAAGAATAATAATAAAGCTACATTTATCAATAACAGGCATAGGACTAGGCAATTAAACATCATACCTAAAGGAATTGCACCAGATACAGAAAGGAATTGCACCAGCTACATAAAGGAATTGCACCATATAAATAAAGGAATTGCACCAGATACATAAAGGAATTGCACCAGATACATAAAGGAATTGCACCATATAAATAAAGGAATTGCACCATATAAATAAAGGAATTGCACCAGATACATAAAGGAATTGCACCAGATACATAAAGGAATTGCACCAGATACATAAAGGAATTGCACCAGATACATAAAGGAATTGCACCAGATACATAAAGGAATTGCACCAGATACATAAAGGAATTGCGCCAGATACATAAAGGAATTGCGCCAGATACATAAAGGAATTGCGCCAGATACATAAAGGAATTGCGCCAGATACATAAAGGAATTGCACCAGGTAGATAAAAGAATTGCGCCAGATACATAAAGGAATTGCACCATATACATAAAGGAATTGCACCATATAAATAAAGGAATTTCACCAGATACATAAAAGAATTGAACCAGATACATAAAGGAATTGCACCAGATACAAGGGATGCACCGAACCGACTATTTTGGATTCGGCAGAACCCCTGAATCCTTCCCAAAAGATTCTGCCGAATACCGAACCAAATCCAAACCCTAATTTGCAAATGCAAATTATGAGTGGAAAGGGGAAAACATTTTTTATTTCCTTGTTTTGTGCCAAAAAGTGACATGATTTCTCTCCCTGGCCCTAATATGCATATGCAAATTAGGATTCGGATTTGGTTTGGCCAGGCAGAAGGAATCGGCCGAATTCGAATCCTGCTGAGAAAGGCCGAATCCCAAACCGAATCCTGGATTCGTTGCATCCCTACCAGATATAAAAAGGAATTGCACCAGATACATAAAGAAAGCTCCTAGTTTCTGTTGCATTGTATCTCATGACGGTACTTTCTTGGCCCCTATTATTTGTGATTGCATCCATCAAGTGAATGTCTACAAACAGGTGTAAGCCTTATCTCATCTAGGAAACTCTTCAAGTTTAATGGCTTATATAGGGCTGGGACTAGGGGTATGCAGGCAAGAGGTATGTGACCAGCATTGTACCTTCAGCATGGAATTAATGCCATGATTAGCGTGGCAGTAGCTTGAGGGTTCCACAACATCAATAGGCGCCAAGATTCAGCAGAGGAGAAAAGATTGACAAAATTGTGTTTGGTGCAACTTTATGGGCAAGGAGCATTTTTAAATTGCATATACCTTCATAACATGATGCAACATTTGCATCCATTTTAATGTGGCTGTCTTCAAGGGCCCTCCTCCCAGCATCCCTCCTCCTGGACTTTCTGCATGTGATAGAGGGGGTCCAGTCGGGTCAAGCAGGCTTGTGTCGGCAGAGCCTATGAAGGCAGAGGACCCCGGGTTTTTCACAGCGTCCCAACACAAGAGAACATGCAAACTCCTTGCAGATAGCACCAAGGCTGGAATCAAGCCCAGTAAACCAAGCTATTGAGTGTGCCGCGTTGCCTTTTAGACTGAGCACCATAGTAAGTGAATTTTCTGTATATAACTGTATGCAAGTAACTGACTGCAATTAGAAATGCACTGCTGACATAGTATGAGGGTTAGACCTTCTCACTGTTGTCAGCCTTTTAGTGTCCTGCATGTGTCCTTGAAGAAGCAACTGCTGTTCTGGCATGGCATCATCTTCATGTTTGTGCTTCTCATTGCTCCCAGAGATTATCAGGCCATAAAACAGAGTCTGTGTTACTGTAGCATCTTGCAAGTGGCACCTGCGAGCCAAACAGCAGCCCTCTAATCAACTCACTATCTTTACAGCATCATAAAGCGTTTATCACCCGTGCCTTTCCCAGGAAGGCCCACCAAGCTTAGTCTATGCCTCCTTTTCTAAAAGTTTCACTGCTGGACATGTGACGGTAATAAACAATGGCAGGTGCCAGGTGTAAATTTTTATTACCAACTCCGTATCATCAAAGGGAGCAGAGCAATAACAGAGTGGGCTTTATTCCTTCTCGCCTCACAAGTGGAGCATTCTTCTGACTTTGCCTAATGAACTCATCCCTAGTAAGGTCAAGGTGTGAGGAGGATCTCTAAAGAGGGAGGAGGAGGAGTCAGTATAGGAGAGGTGTGTTTGTTGTAAGGTCAGCCAAAGTTAAAGGACAAGGAAAGGCAAAAAAATGTAATCTAATTTTTACTTTCTTTAATGAAAAAGAAATCTATATCCAATATACTTTAATTGAAAATGGGTACCGTTTTCATATAAGATTGACTGTATGCAGTGAAATTCATTTATTGCTGTGGATAGGAACTGTCGAACGGTCCCTAACTGCTGTGCAGGGAAACAATCTGATGAACAGCAGGGGGAGCCCCACCTTACTTCCCAGTCATGCAGAATTCCAGCAGCTGTGTTTCCCATGAAGAGATTTGTATTGGATTTTATTTTTGTCTACACATCTCCGTTAGTGATGGGCGAATCTCCCGCGTTCCCAGAGAAATTCGCGAATTGGCGAAAAATTAGCGAAACGAGTCGCGCGTCGTTTTTGACGAGCGTCGTATCTGACGCATCGCTTCGTTTTCGCGCGTGTCGCATCGTTTTCGTCGCGTCGCATCAAAAACGACACGCGACTCGTTTTTTATACGAATTTTAGCTGCCGTTTCGCGAATTTATTCGCCAGCGGCGAATCGCGGCAATTCGCCGCAAATTCGTCCCTGGCGAATAAATTCGCCCATCACTAATCTCCGTTACTGTTTCCAACTCCAGCTGCAGGGACAAAGATCTTGGAGCCAGATTTAAACAGATAAACTGGGATTCTATTTGGAGGGTTATTTTGCTGCAGCCACTGGTTCTGCAGAGTTGGAGAAAGTTTGTATTAAACAATAGAAAAACTATAAAATCCACATTAGATTACATGAGAACACAGGACCCAGTGCAGTCTGTATATTCTGATTATTATATTTTTTTGTGCTGTCTTGGAGATCATTTGCATAATGTGACATAGCAGAGAGCAGTGTGTGTAGCACCTTTTGCTTGGGGAAACTAGCTTACTAATGAAACACTGGCTCCCTCTTCCTCTCTATTGTGGAACAGCAGCAAATGGACTGCTCAGTAAACTAAGGGGCTGGGCTTCACTCTGCACCAGGAAGAAGGGGAAACAAGCTGCTGATAACACAGAAACCAGAGCAGACTTGCAGCAGGGACTAAGGTACATTAATCTGGGGGGCTGTTTAGAGCAAATTTACAGAGAGATAAAGAAAAACATTTACTTTTCCTTTAATGAAGCCCAGAGATTATACTCAGGGACAAAGATAAGAAATGTATTAATACATTAAATGTATTAGTTTAGAACATTTGGGGGGTCGGCGACCCCCCCTCCCAAACCTGGTGAAGATTCCTATGTGACGGCTTGACAGCCACACCCCCTGAAGTAGTAAAATGGGCTGCGTGTTTTCCATGTTTTCATACTGTATATCATATTCACAGCTGTGCAGCTGAATAAAAAATAGCTTTGTGTATACATGACGCAGTTCTTATTTATAAATCTGAGTATAATTACACAATGCAAATATACAGCTCCAAAAAACCATAGGCACGGTCTTCTCTCGAGGTCACCGACTATGCGCATCGCTGCAAGCACAGTAACGTGGGGTACAATACAAATGCAGGGCTGGCACGCCATGAAGTCATATATCTGCCAGCGAATGAAGCCGATTGGCTGGGCAGTGTTGTACATATACAAACACGTCATGTTATGCTGTTGTGTTTGCAATGACCTGTGTTAGTAAACTACTCCACTGGTGAGGTCTAGAGCATTGCTGGAGTAATGAGTGCTCCGGGACAAGACTATGGACACTTTGGGGCCACAGGAGGAGCCTGTTTACATTCAGAAATGTGAAACAGGATAAAATGAATAATATACAAAACTCTGTTTGAATCGTTTCCGTATGTGGTCACAAGACAAAACGGGCCAAAAGCAAACAAGAGTCGTCCCCTATATGGCAGAAGACAAATGGCAATGTGTATTTAAATGTACCGCTAACGAGTGGCGGGTGGTAATTGTTATCCTTTAAATGCATTTTAATAAGTACAACAATTCTGAGATGAAACAACTACACTTTGAAAGATTGTTTGATGGAAAAAAGTCCTCCTTAAGGGAAACATGCCTATTTATATGCAGTGTTTGTCTTGCATCATTTAAATAGAAGGTACAGTATGAGGGTGGTGCAGAACATTTATGTTGGTACAGTAAAATATGATGGTACACTTCTTAAAACAGAACACTACTTTGTATAAATACATATGGACGGAAGGTGCATTGCTGTGTCCCTTAGATGTTGTGACCTTCAGAAAAGAGGAAACCACTTGAAACCTTCAGGAGTTGTTTGCTTAACTATAGAATGTTTTGTGTGAGTGACAGCTACAATTGTTTCAGTCGTCATTGATCTTATGGTAGGAATGTGAACAGCCAGTATGCACGCCAATTCCAAACTCTTTCCCATCATTATTCCCTTCCTCTAGATGACTTCAGAAATACAAGAGCCAGATATGTGCCTTTCTATGATAATATGGCAGCTAGATGCCTTCTGATTAAAGAACAAGATATGCTTCTTGTGACGTGAATATGGCTGCTGTGACCAACGGATCTTCAAAAAATCAAGAACAAGATATGTCCCTCTTGATGTCAACAGAGCTGCTGGATATTGACAATAAGAAAAATATCAGTTTATGTTCCTCTCTACATCACTCTTGCCAACAGATGTTCAAAAATGCAAAAACAAGATATGCCCCTCTTGACGTCAACATAGACGCTGGATATTGACAATAACAAAAATATCAGCATATGTTCCTCTCTACATCACTGTTGCCAACAGATTCAAGATTCAAAATTCAAGAACAAGAGATGTCTCTCTTGATGTGGACATGGCTGCTGGATGTTCACAGTATTAAGACTAGAAATATATGTTCCTCTCTACGTCACTGTGCCCAATGGATGTTCAAAAAGTCTTGATGTGAAACACGGCTGTTATTTTTGTTCCTCTTTGCATAACTGATCACTGGATGTTCAAAAATATATGAATTAGGTATGTTCTTTACATCAGCTAGAAGTTCAGAATACCAATAATAATTATTTTAGCCCCATCTCTACATCAAGAGGCAATGCGATATCCACATGTTCTAGAGCAGTGAACCCCAACCAGTAGCTCATGAGCAACATGTTGCTCTCCAACCCATTGGATATTGCTCTCAGTGTCCTCAAAGCAGATGCTTATTTTTGAATTCCAGGCTTGGAAGCAAGTTTTAATTGCATAAAACTAAGTATACTAAGTAGAGCCGCCTGTAGGCAGCCAATCCACATAGGTGCTATCAAATAACAAATTACAGCCCTTATTGGGCACTCCAATTGATTTTTACATTCTTGTGTTCCTCCCCATCTCTTTTTACATTTTAATGTTGCTCAAAAAGGTTGGGGATCCCTGTTCTAGAGTATATCCCCAAAATGAACACTTGAGCAACAGATTATATCAAATTAAGTGGCATATTAAAGAATCTTATCAAAGTGGAATATATTTAAGTACATTTTGCCCTTTTACATCTCTTGCCTTGAACCATCATTTTGTGATGTTCTGTGAGCTGCCTCAGAGATCACCTGACCAGATATACTATAACTCTAACTGTAACAGGAAGAAGTGTGGAAGCAAAAGTCAGAACTCTGTCTGTTATTCAGCCCATGACTAAGTACCATGTAGGTACGAAACGCGTAGGGCTCATAGAGATGCACTTATACTTTTAAATTATTATTAATAAAAAAATACTTTTTAACTGACCCTATGGATTCTTTTGAGTGCCAGATAGCCACTCCCTGAAGCTTGGGGTCTGGGGCAGGTGCACCTGGACCACACGATCAATTTGGTGAACTGTTTACTTTATTCTTTAATTCTTTTGTGTAATGTTTGTGATCGTAAATCATATGATCCCAGGAGGCTGCCCTTATTTTTTTTAATTTTCTATTTATGATTACTCAATGGCACATACTACTAAAAAAAAGTATATTGTCGTGAAAATTTTTTATTTTCATGAAGCAGGGTTTTACATACAAGCTTTTTTTATGCAATAATTTTTAATAAAGACCTACCTTGTTTGATGGGTATAGTTTTACTTTAAGATATGTTCCTCTCCATGTAAAAATGGCCACTGGATGTCTAGAGATATAAAAACAAGATACGTATGCTCTTCTCCACATCACCATTGGATGTCTAAAGATATAAGAATAAGCTATGCTCTTCTAAACATCTTGTGTATAGATTTGGATGTCCAGAGGTTCAAGAACAAGATCAGAATATGCTTCTCTGCACACAAATATGACCTCTCTATGTTCACAAATTTAAGAACAAGATATGCTTGTCTCATTGCCAGCTTGGTTACTTGATATTCAGAGATTCAAAAACATAATATAATAATGACATTATTATTATTATTATTATTATTAATAATAATGTAAATAATAAGTTCTGTGACTAATAGTTCAAGGACTGACTGGGCCTAGATTTATTGATGATTTATATAATGTACAACGAATTTATGAAGATAGATTTTACAGTTTAAAGGAGAATTCAACCCTCATCCCCACCAAGACCCCCCTCCCTCCTCCCCCCAGCCTAAGTGATACCCCAGACACTTCCCTCACTACCCTCATGAAAGGCTCAATTTGAACTTACAAGGCACTTGCATTAAGACATTCATTTCCTCAGGACTGAAGGAAATTTTCTAATAATTAGTGTTACCTGACCTGGAATATGGAAATACACCAGGAAACACATTTAATAGAGTACAGAGTGCCCCTAGAAGAATAATATCCATTTAGTGAAGCATCACATCCGCTGCAAAGACATTAGCAGGATGGAACCTAATAACCTGACACAGCTTCTGTCTTATGGAATGGGCTCCAGAGACTACAGGTTAAAGTGGGACCACTAGTATAAATAGCACTAAAATCCAATTACGTGGTAGATGTGATTGGCTTCTGGGAAATGGAGGACCTAAGCCTGGCCATGTCTGAATTAAATCTATCCTGGTGCCTTGGCAATAAATTATTTTTTAAAATGTTTTTAACATGGGTAAAAATGCCAATAGCTAAGTCTTAACCATCATTTCTCAGGAATTTATATGACTATAAAACAATGAATATTTTGGCTTAGTCAAACTGGCAAAAATTCGAAGGGGCACCAAGGAGTTATTCTGAATAAATCCTTTGCTCTCAATAATCTGCAGAGAATGGATTCAGAATATGAACTCTGGTGGTTATGGATAAACAGCCTGTTGAATTGATTTAAACTTCAACAATTAACTCCCCCGTTTCCTTCCAATTACATAAGGAAAAAAAATATTTTGGAAATGGTTCTTGTAAAGAATAGCAAAATCCAAGGGTTTCTATTAGTGTGTCGAAACTGGAAAATAGATACATGGGCAGGAGTTGTGGAATGAATGTCTTATGTATAACCTCCAGTGGTGCCCAGATACAAGTAAAATATGCTGCTGAAAGCGCCTTCTTTGGGTGGAATTAAAGCAACAATGTGTGTACTACTCCAACGGTCACCCAGCTCCTTAACCCAGTGGTCCCCAAACCGCGGGGCTGGCAGCCTATGGGCTCTTGGAGCAGTGGTGGTGGGGGGAATAGCCTGAGAACCAGTTAGGTTCAGAAATTGGGAAAATGCCTATATGGTCTACTAGATAAACCTGGAATCTCATCTTGAGGGTCATCAGGCCCAGAGTTGTGGCAAGGCCACAAAGGCACAAGATCAAAATTTTTGCCAGGTCAAAAAGACACCCATAGACTTCAATGGCTGAACAAACAGAGCTGCTCGAGTTCTGAGAAATAAGGTGGGGGCTCCCCCCCCTGCCACTCGAAAGTATGATCATTTTCCTACAGAGTAGTTAGGTCCGTCTGAAATTTCCAATCCGCAGCTGTAAAACGAAGGGGGAATTTCACTGCATACAGTCAGGTTTATAATAAGAACAGTAGACATTTTTAATTAGGTAAGTATAAGTATTAGGTAAATATATTGGATAGATTTCTTTTTCATTAAAGAAAGTAAAAATGGGATTTTATTTTTTGCCTTTACATCCCCTTTAAAGGATGGAGGGATTGGAGGTTTCTATTTCATAGTGGTTTTTAAGCCTATTTGGTTTAAACTCCCATTTTACTTCCACCATCTGGTCAGGCTACCTTAAAGAACAAGTAAACCTTTTTTTTTTTCTATCTGTAAATTTGCTCTAAACAGCCCCCCAGATTAATGTACCTTAGTCCCTGCTGCAAGTCTGCTCTGGTTTCTGTGTTATCAGCAGCTTGTTTCACCTTCTTCCTGGTGCAGAGTGAAGCCCAGCCCCTTAGCTTTCTGAGCTGACCTTATATCTTGGACTAGTCCAGGAGATCATTTGCATACTATGACATAGCAGAGAGCAGTGTGTGTAGCAGCTTTTGCTTGGGGAAACTAGCTTACTAATGAAACACTGGCTCCCTCTTCCTCTCTATTGTGGAACAGCAGCAAATGGACAGCTCAGTAAGCTAAGGGGCTGGGCTTCACTCTGCACCAGGAAGAAGGGGAAACAAGCTGCTGATAACACAGAAACCAGAGCAGACTTGCAGCAGGGACTAAGGTACATTAATCTGGGGGGCTGTTTAGAGCAAATTTACAGATAGAATAAAAAAAGGTTTACTTTTCCTTTAACCTACCAGGGTTACAAACATAGGAAAGCATTGCTGAATCAGTTATCTAGCAATTCAAAGAGAGTTTTTCCAAATCTCACTCACCTTCAATCTAAGTTTCCAGGACTATCTATAAGGGCAAATAAGAGTTCTCTCTACATTTCACCCTATATTGTCCCCCCATATCCCCTGCAGACATGTTTTACTAGCTAAACTCAATAGTTATTCATGCATCATGAAATATAAAAGACAATTGCTGCAACTACTAAATCAGAACATTCTCCAAGAAGACAATACTCTGGAGAGCAGTGAGCAGAACTAGAATAATTACAGTTGAAATCTTATTAGGAACCTATAAGCCTAGAGTAGGGTTGCGACATTTTTCAGAAAAAAATACTGGCCTTCCTATATATTTAGATTTTGTTCCTATTAATAACATTATGGGGTCAAGCATAATTTTTACTGGTCAGGCTAGTAAAATATTGGCCAGGTGGCAACCCTAGCCTAGAGGTGGACAATATTTTTTTTTACCATGTGGGATTCTTCCAGTTCCCTTGATAGTCCTAGCTTATCAGTGCAACTATAGCTGCTTCCCAGCATTGGAAAAAAAGCATATTGTGAAGGCAATAACTCCCTGTGGACATATGGTGTAACACTTTTGGCAGGTCAACAATGAAGAGTGCAAGAAAAGGATGCAGAACATCTGTGAATGCCTTCAGGCGGTCAGGGCTATAGGGGACTTCATTATGAGGGGAAGAACATCTTTTAAAGCAAAAAGTGAGGAGAAGGCCACGTGCTCTAATGGCAACTACTCTAAATGCAAACCCATGATATGGAATATGGATATGGAAATTCCAGTTTCTCCCAGGATACATCACAATTAGCAGTTAATGGTGCACATGGTTTATGATTGGAATCTACATACTTCAAAGGACCTTACTCTTATGTACCATTATTATTCCATCTCCAGATAACTCTCCATGTCATATTGTGAGGTCTGTAGAGCAGACGTTGGTCCCTTAAAGTCTCCAAACTACAGACTTCCTGGATTTTACTCGTATTGCAATGGTTTTCATTTGAAAGCTTTTTGTTGTATCTTTATTTCCATGTGATATTTTAGGAAATGTTTTACTTTAAGGCAAACTTTGTATAAACAGCAGAAATTATTCTTTTTTTCTGGCTGAATCTGTTGTGCAGTTTTTAAGACCATGCATGGCCTTTAAGGAGAGAAACAGTGGGATGTAGACTCCTGCAGCATATAATGTACATACTGCTTTCATTAGCGTCCTGTTATGGATCCTTGTATAATTAAGGAAAGAATGCTGTGGAGATTCCTTAGCTGGAGCACGAATATTATGGGGTGTAACCTCCCTCAACCTTGCAAAAAACAGTGGCTCCAGAACAAATCTGGGAGATGTAGTATAGCCATCGCTCAGCTACAATTGGGGAGCAACCACTGTAGTATGTTTCTGAAGGCCTAGTCATTTCTAAATACCTCTGCAAATTATGATTACTAAGGGTTTTAATCCAATTTCACTTCATAAATATCTATAGTAGCTACTACTGGAAGGAGGTGAATTTCTACCTTCTGTCTTTGGGCAGATCATGATTAGGTTGATGGTTCTTCAAGTCTTCACAAGTCCATAAACTCCCAATTACTAACAAATTAGCACCAGGGCAGAAAGTAAACCAAATGCTCCAGCAGGCAATTAGCTATGATTACAATTAGGCTCGACTGGACTTGTGCTATTAGCATCATGAAAGAAAATTCCTGATTGGTCGATATGGCCTATTGCACTAATGCAGATTTGCACCTATGTTGGTAAATGAGTCCTACTGTGCTCCAGATTAATTCCATATGAGGCCTGGATATAACTTGCTGAAAGACTCCATTTTCAAACCCAGCTGAAGGCCCCCAGGTCTCTTGTGTGGTCCCGGGAGGGAGTGTGTGTGTGGGGATCACTGTTTATAAGAGAACGCTCTGGTTACAAGATTTGTGTACTCTCTCAGAGCTGAATTGGAGGAAGAAAAGGAGAAAAATTATGAAGAGTGATTAATTGTTTAGATCTTTTCTCTCTCCAGCACACTGTCCCTTTGTAAACAGCACTAAGAATAACTTGCTCTGAGGCGTGACGTTGCTTTCTTTCTGGATTAGGCCCACAGGCTGTACATTAACAGCTCTAGAGAATGGTCTACGAACGCCTGGAGCAAAACCTCACCTTTATTTACTGTACCTGAAAGTATGTTCTCAGCTGGGAATGGATTAAGTATAGCCATGGGTCCAGATGTGTTGATTTGGTTCAGGTTGCAGTGATAAGACAGCTATGAGACAGATGTGTCTTTCAAGGATATGTGCTTTGAGGGCATATGAATGGGAATAGCTGGACATAGAGAATGATGGTTACCTGGAGTTGAAGAAAGCCTGGGCACCCATTAGGGGGAAAGAAAGCTACCTAACATCCAAACTACAAACCCTCCATTGGTTGTTGGACTACAAATTTCTTTCAATCATTGTTGGGATCTTGGGCATTAAAGAGGGAGGGCTACAAACTGGACAACTACGCTGTATATTCAACAATTATATCACAATAGAATGCAACCTATTTTCCTTTAGCAATGTGTTTTTAGGATTATTGCCCATCACCAAGGCATTTTTGGGTTATAATCACATGTGGAGGGCATAAATGAGAAATAACCCACAGGGCAGTAATACATTATTTTCACCCCCATGCTCAGCAGCGACAGTCAAATGACCTGTGTGTAGTGATTGGCGAATCTGGGGCGTTTTGCTTTGCCAAATTCTTCACGATTGTCCCAAGAAATTCGTGAAATGGCAAAAAATTCGCGAAAATAGCAAAATCGGAAAGTTCACGAAAAATTCATGAAATGTAATCGTTTTGATGAAATTCGAAGTACTTCACTATAAATTTGTGAATTTCAAGCAATTTCACTATAAATTTGTGAATTTTTAACTATTTCTTTAAGTTGATGAAATTCAAACATTTTCACTATAAATTCGTGATTTTCTAACGTTTTCACTATAAATTCGTGAATTTCAAACATTTTCACTATAAATTCGTGAATTTCAAACGATTTCAAACGATCGGAAATAGATGCCGGCGAATTTTCTCTGGCGAATTTTCACGGCCATTTTGCGAATTTATTAGCCGGCGGCAAATCGCAGGAATTCACAGCTAATTCGAGCTAGGCAAATAAATTCGCCCATCACTGCCTCCGTGGCATTGCCTTAAAGGGACATATTGTGTAAACGCAAGGATTTGTCATTGCATTGCCCTACTAGTCCGGCCCATCTGTTTCACTTGCTCCTCCTTTCCCAGGCAGCAGCGAGGTGGACCTGATAGGGAACCAAAGTCTGTCTTTACTTGTGTGACTGCAGGCTTGTGATTCGCTGTGTTTCTCCTATTGTGCTTCTGGCAGGGACTATTGGAACAAGCACAGCCCTCATTTGCAAAACAAATAGGAACCATAGCAAATCTGTAGGGAACTCCAATAAAGTGACCATTTTTAAAGATTATATTTATAAACCAGTATCACATATTATTCATTATTGCCTTCAATAAAAGGTGGATTTTCACCAATCCTATCTGCCCCCTTTAAGCATCAATAGTCTCCCTAGTACAGTCAAGAATGGACTGATAATGATCATTCTAGTGATGGGGAATACATTCGTCAGGAGCGAATTTGTGGCGAATTTCCGTGTTTCACTGGCGGTGAATGTGCACGAAAAATTTGCCACGCGCATAAAAATTGCCATGTGTCGCAATTATTCGGACAAATGCATTTGGACAAAATAGGCGCGCATATAAAAATTGTGGTGGGCATCAAAATTGTCTCAGTGGATTTTAAGTGTCTATCACATTTACACATTACCATTAATTTCATAAGGAGCAATTTAGCCTGCCAACCAATTAACAGACATATTATGGGTATAGTATACAAACTCCATGAACCATTCTTAGATTGTAAGCTCTACAGGGCAGGGACTTCCTTCCTACTGTGTCTTTTACCATGTGCCACTTAATCACTGTATATTTATACTTACTTACCTGCTCTAATTCATCATGATGTTATCTTCCCTATACATATTTTCCTACACTGTGAAATTGTACAGGGCTGTGCATGCTAGTAGCACTTTATAAATGAAGTTATACATGCTGAATAAACACAGCACAACCTTCTTGCATCAGAAAGAATTCAGTGAGAGATTGGTAGAGGGAGCCAGAGCTGACGGATTACACTCTGCTAGATGCAGTAAATCAAAGCACAAGTAACCGACATAGTAAATGCAGTTGTTTTACAAAAGAGATTCTGTATGGGATGAGTCGGAACATTGGGCGCTATTGAACAAAGTGTCTCAAGTGGACTCTCCAAATCTGGAAATGTTCCATTTCTATCTTGGATGACCCATTATTTCCTATGGGAGACTGCAGACAATAAATGAACATGAGAAAATTAGAGCAATAAATGGCCTATTCGTAGATGATAATTTTGTCAGACTCCCTAGAAATCTGTGTGACGGGTTTCCCGTAACATTTTACTGTTTCACTGAAATTTCCATTTCATTATCAACAACTATTTCACGGGCTCTGATGCTTTATAAATCGCCCATTCATAGTTCTTGATCGAAATCCGCCAAATTGCGCCAAAGTAGGAAACGTTCCTGCTTGAACAGTTTATAAATAGGATACATTAAAAATTTTATATTGTCTCTTAAATTTCATATAAAGAGCCTTAATATATTTCCCACCTTAATGCTTTACACATGACACCTAATTCCAAGGCTTAAATATTTTATGATATCTAACTATGACTAAATGGGTTGAATATGTGCACACCACCCAACATATGCAGGTTGCAAAGAGGGATGGTCATAAACATAGTGTTTGGAACTTGGTTTTGTTTGCAGAGTTTATTATCCTGACAGTTATTGAAGTACTGTGGATACCAGTTGGTTCATTGGTCAGATGTGTTGGAGTACTTCATTTCCCGGTGCAGAATCTTTGCTAGTGTATTGTTCATCGCAGATCAAATGAAAGTGAAGAGGAGTCAGAGTTCTTCCCATTGTTTAGGCTGTTGGTTCAAATGAATGGAACAATAGGACCTGGGGGTTTACTCACAGGTCAGGTGAATTCAATAGAGAAATTGGAAACCTGGGGGAATGATGTATAGACAGCATTGGACTGGGCCGGCGGGACACCGGGAAAAAACCAGGTGGGACCCATCGGATCAGACAGGATAGGTCGACATCGCTGGCGAGCCTTACCTTCCCCCACCCGATCACATAAGAAAGGTAAAATACTTGAAGCAGGTACCTGCCGGCAGGGAGGGAGAGGCAGAGGGAACCCGGTGGGGGCCCTGCTACTGCTGGGGCCGTAGTGTTGCTCAGATGTGCTAGCCCTGGTGGGCTCTGATCCCCTGCAGTTTGATCCTGGGCCCAGCTCTGCTTGCCAGAGCTCCTGATCTCCCCCCGCCTGTTTCCGTAAGGAAGGTATAATGTGCTTTGCTCAAAGCAGGTATGCGGGGGGAGAGGGAGTCCAGAGATTGGGGCATCGCAGGGCCCTGCCAATGGGGAGAAGCTATGGGGGAGCGGCGGGGGTCCCTGCTACTTCAGGGGTGGCGGCAGGGCCCTGATGTGTTGGCCCCGGTGGGCCCTGACCCCCCCAGACCCTGTGTATAGAGACTGGAGACTGAGGGGAATGGGGGTCCAAACTTGCAACTCTGGTTAAATATCTGGGTGCAGGTTCCAAATCCCATCTCAGCCTCAGATAAGGTTGGGCCTGGGTTAGAAGGAGCAAGTTAGGGCAGGGTCCTGTGCATCTGCTGCCCAGGCCTACAGAAGAGGATACCACCAGTCGACAATCAGAGAACATGTGTGGAAGACACTTCCAACGATTCCAGGATTCAATGATATTCAATATTTTGATTTTAATGTTCAAAAAATCTCCAGTATCCCATCATGACTTAGCCTGTAACCACAGTTCCACATGCACATGCAGAAGAATTTGTTCTATAAAAAGAATGCAAATACAAATCTGTAACGCATCCGAATTTCTCCTGGCACTGAATTAATTGTTGTTCCTTTCTGAGAATGTCGCTTTATTTCCTAAAGTGGAAATCTGCATCTCAGAGTCGTTATGGCACAAACGCAGGCTGCGCTATTGTTTTAATTAACCTGGGGAATTAATGTATAACTTATTTTTACACAGCATTAATTAAATGGAATGAATGTTTGCCATATATGGGTGCACCACACGTTGCTCCTCCTTGGCTGGTTCTGCTTGGTGCCAAAGTGGCTGTTGTTTGACATAAGCACCACAGTACAATGCATATATTTCTCCCGGAGGCACAACAAACACAAGGCTAAGCTATATCTACTGGAGGGGCAAGAATACAGAGCATCACATGTAGAGTCTGAGCCCTTTAAACAAGCTGGACAAAAATAATTGAAAAGCAATAAAATAATGGGTTTTCTTTATCATGCTTTAGGCCCTTGTGCATATTTACCGTGTTTTGTGTCTGGGGAGAACTGAGCGTTTCTGAGAAATCCCAGTGTTCCAGATGCTTGCATGTTCATAAATGAGTTATGGCTGGAAACGGTGATGTGGAACTCTTCAGGCTCTTCAAGTTGTCAAGGAGGCACCAATATGTATTTGTTCAAATACAATCAGCACACACACACTGTTTGATACTTGCATTTTTTTAAGCCACCATAAGAGACCATGTTTTCTGGAGGCCCTTAAGAAAAGCAGAGATATGTGGTTTCTAGAGGTCTTTATGTGATGTAGAGCTGTATTGTTTCTGGAGGTCCTTGAGAGATGCAGAGCTCCAACCATGGCCAGGACGTAATGGTTACCCCTTGCCTCCTTTTCGAAAGCAAGTGCTTACAGTTCCACCAGGATCCCACCCATTTCCCAGTGGATACTGAAGTAGCAGGTTGCTCATACAATCTATGAGGTATCTAAGGTTACATTATATTTTGAGGCATGACTAAGTTCTGCACTTTGCTGTCAACCTCCATGCTGGCACCTCACTATGTGATTGCATCAAATTATGGAACCAGTTTTAGTTTAAGATTTCCTTGAGGTCTATGAATCATTTATATCCCACACACATCGAATCCTCAGATATTTGCTGTCCCACATGGTACTAATACCCCCACAGTGTATGGAACATTGTTGTGGTGTAAGCACTGCCAGCAGGAACACAGTTTATAGGCAAATGTCCACCTGACCAGTCTATTTATTTTTATTGTCACTTAACAAATTTCTTATTATTCCAGTGAATGAGTCATTGTGTGGTGGGACCTATAAAAAACATAGCCGCAATATATTCTGGCAACAGTCTGAATAGGGCTATTTTGGACATTATATTAAACTGCTTAAAGGGTTTAAACAACATTTCCTATTAGATAATCAGTTTATGAGACAATGATTCTTTTTGTAGCAGTCTCTATGAGAAAAAATTCTACCCAGCGTTGGACCCACCAGGATAACAAAAAAATTCCTGATGGTCTCCGGTGTTTTTCGGGTCCATGGCTCAGCCATCTATTTAGCCTTCTATGACTATGTATTGGTCATCATTCTTCATTTCTACATGAGAACCAACAGGAGAAATGGAAAGAAGGTTAGATGATAGTATTTAAAGAGAAGGGATTAGGAGAATAAGGAAGCTGAAATGTGGAGAGTCTAAGGTTTTCTGGAGGGCCCCTGGAATCCCAGTCCATTTAATTTCTGGTTATGCTGAGTGACAATGGTAAAATGGTACCCATAGGAGGACTGTTACTATGAGGCCACCATAAATAAAGATAGGGCAATCAAAATCAACATTAACAACAAACCGACCAGGAGGTCATGGGAAGGAGACCATTTATTATAACCAGTAGGCTGACTATTTGGAACAGGAATGAAGGGTACCCAGGAACTCAGCCAATTTTTGGAAATGTTTGTGACTTTCAGCGCATATGCAGTTGTTCAGGGTTTTTTAAGGTTTGGGTAGAATTCTCCTTTAAAGGAGAACTAAAACAAAAAAAGAATGTTTCTAATAATACCATATTTTATATGCTGAACTTAAAGGGTTAGCTTATTAATAGCAGCAATGTTCTAGGACTTGAAACTTGTCAAAGGGGGTCACCATCTTGGAAAGTGTCTGTGACGCTCACATGCTCAGTGGGCTCTGAGCAGCTGTTGAGAAGCTAAGCTTAGGGGTCATCATTCATTATCCAGCAGCAGAAAATGAGGTTCCCTGGCTGTATAATAAGCTGATTATTAAATTCTGATTCTGGTTTCTAATGATCTGTATTAATGACTACAACATTTCTAGCTAGTTCTTTAGTTAAGCTTTAGTTCACCTTTAAACTAGTTTTGGCACCATAAGTAATATTATGATATCACCACTGTGGTCACCAAACAAAGACTATAAGAAAAGCAATAATTTGATAGAAATGGCACAAGCCATAAATCCAGCACATTAGGGGACATTAATATGACCCTTGAGTAAAGTGCTAGAATACAAAGGAGCACTAAAGCATACCACTCATAGTGACAGGGTATGGGTATATGCATGGCTGGGCACTGAAGTCTCATTTCACACAAAGTTTATTGCAGCTTTAGTGGGGTTCATGTTGCACCAATTCAATAATCCATAACAATCAAATTTGCATTCCTTATTTCTTGTGTTATTGAAGTAACCCTCTTTGCAAGCTGTAACCATCCTCGGGCCTCTGAGTTACTTTGTTCTTTGTCTTAGTTTTTGTTTATTAAATAGTTTTTGTTTTCGGTTTATTTTGTAGGTTTGTTAAATGTAAATTGTATAGGCCAGGGGTGCACAGTTCCAGGCCGCGGGGGCCAGATATATATCTAACTTAATTAAGTTCAAGCAGATGTTTATTTATTCAGTTTGGTAAAGCGGTCATTTATTATCTTGCTTTTAGCAATTTATCTGGCCACAATACCTTATTGATCATTATTTTTTTTAACTTTTTTTCTAGTGGAAATATTGAAAGCTTAGTGTATATTTATTTTGCTTTAATTTCCCTGACTTCTCTGAAGGTTTCACGGGCTAAGCTTGCAGGCTGCTTCACATTGGAGTTCTGTGGGCCCACAATGGGGGAAGCAGACCTCTACCCCCCCCCCAAGTTCACCCATCCATTAAACATTGCAAAAACACCCCCCCCCCTTCCCGCACATGACAAGGCTACCCTCTCCAGCTGTGCCATAGGATTGGTGGAAGCTATGGAATCCAGGGTCTAGGACCCACCAGGACTAGGGACCACTGGGATATTTCTCAGTATCGCAGTGGACCAGTCCAACCCTTGGTTTAGCCTGGTGCAACTTCTCATCACGCTTCTGACAAGAAGTCAGAAAGAAGTATTGACTAGACTCCAAGGTTTGTGCTGCAATGTCAGGGAAGGTCAGAACCAGTCAAATAGTTTTCTAAGTGGAACTTTCCATAACAGAAACAATGGGATTTAAGAAAGCATAGATATTTCCCTGTGCTAATTTCATTTCACTGACTTTAAAATGCCAGAGTAGGAATTTTTCCTTTTGAGGAAAATCTGAAACCTGGCCTTTTACCAAAAATCAGTGCCCAACAAAACCAATTCTCTTGTGGCTGAATGGATGCAAATCTCACCAGCAATGTTCCAACATCTAGCATGAGCAGCAAAGAGAAGCAAAGAGAGGACCAGTTTTATATTAATATTGGAAGCCATAATGTGTACTTTTGCATTGGGACAACAGCTATATGTTATGAAACTTCCCCTTCAAATTAGTATCACCAAATAGTAATTGTAATAGCACCAACAAGTAATACAGTTCTTTACAATAATTGTATAGCAAGCTATGTTCCTATATTATGTTAACAAACAAGAGTCTCAGAATAAGAGCTTGCAATCAAAAGGAATGGGGCCTATCTATCAATATCTATCATCTACCTATCATCATCATCTATCTATCTGCCTATGTTGTTTCATACACGGAACGGCTACACATTCAACGGATGTATGGCAAGGAAAATCCTGCACTATCTCCATGACATATTCTGTTTACAACTGCCCTGCCCTCTAATTAATGCCAATGACAGCTTCATTGGCACGTGCCCAGCCTGTGCAAGTTGGGACCAGATCACACATCAGTTTGTGAACACAGCTGATGTTGTCAACAAGGGAGAGGACAAAAGTGGAGGCGAGGGGAGTATAAAGGGTGTTCTGTGCTATAGATTTGCTCTACAGTCTACATGATATAAATGTACAGTAGTTTCAGGAATATAAAACATAATATGGAAACAGGTACTTCCCCCAAATACTCACCCTTTCATCTTTTCCTAAATCCCTTATGAAGATGCATATTTTATTTATTTTGCAGATGTGCCCCTGTGGTGAACCGGTTAAACAGTCAATAATCTGGGAAAGACTTAGGTTTTCATGCCTCAATGATACCTTAGATGTCGAATAGATGTATGGCATCTAAAGCAAAGAAGAACCAGTAATGAAACCATAACAAGGCTATAACCCAGGACACTGCTCTCTGTCCCTTGATAAAGGTCCCTGTGGGGCCTGAAATGTTGATCTAATAAATAAGTTATTGTTTTGAGAAATCCTGGTATGCTTCAGCATTTTTCCATGTATATATGTTTTCTCTGGGTTCTCTGAGGCAGTCCCCTAGTGTTTTAGATGCCTAACTGGATCCTAAAATACAGTTAGGAGGGGGACCTGTTTCTTTACCCAGCTTAAAGCTTACCTCTGAATGATTAAAGTCTCATCCAGAGCACAGTATAGGGGTGAATCCTATAGAGAGAGAACCGTGAACTCAATCTACTATAGAGCTACACAAACAAGAAACATACAATACCAAGTATGTCCCTCTCAAAAAGAGCCCTCCCTTGGAAGATAGTCACATGACTTGATATATACTATGCCCTAAAACAGTGGTTCACCAAGAGTTTGACTATCCATTGGGGGTCTGAGACCTGTAGCTTAACCTGAAGGCCAGTCAAGGGATCATACTATTAGCTTTCATGGATGCCCCGAAAAAGCTGACTAGAAGGAGAGTTTATGGTGAACTTTGCAATAAACACTTATGTAGGGACCCATAGGTTTTCTACTGGCACCTATGGAGTTAAGTCCCTGCATCTCTGTCTCTAGGCAGAAGGTTATGTTGCAAGTTTATGCTTCTAACCAATGGTTACAGCCCAGAGTGTAATGACCATTTCCTGCCACACCGTTTTATAGTGCTGGAAAGGAGTGGCCACTTCCTCTTTGGCTGCTGGATTTGGATTGACTGGATGTGCCATTGAGCCTGGGAGCAGGAAGGCCCCAGTAAAGCCACGTGACCCTAAAGGGACCAGCACCTTTAGTGAGTAAGTCGGGGACCAGGCCACCCCCGTGAAAGAGGGATAGCAAGTGCAGGGTAGTGCTTTTATAGTCTCTCTAGGAAGAGAAACATAGTCAGCTGTATTTATTATGAACAGTGTGTGTTCCAACAAGGAGTGGTAGCAGGAAGAGATCTTCCTACAAAGCTTCCCCTGTGATGCTTTTAGTGCAGGGACATCAAGGTGGTAGGGATTAGAACTAGCGGCGGCTTCCGGCCTTACACTGATGTTCCGGGTAGGCACATTGCAGCAGAAGGAGGGTTGTATGGAATGGATGTACCCTGGGCTAATCGGACTCTGAGGAATAATCACCTTATTGAAGTGTGTGTGAAAGTTCTGCTAATATCTCCACTACAGCTGTGTGCACATTCAATCTGGGTGTGCTGTATATAGCCCAGAAAAGCGTTACACTTATTTTTCCCATAGATATTTATGGAACTACAGTTGAATACAATGTTTTCTTAGACTGTGAACCTTTTTATGGGCTTGGACCCTGTACAATAGGTAGTCCTTCAAAGGGGGGCTTGAATATAATAAGTTCGACAACCTTTGCTCTAACTTTATATGTTGAGGATAGCTTTACTTGTATTTCAAGGCAAGTAGTTCATATACATCTACATACAGTCTGGCTGACTTTATTGAGTTATTGAGTCTTTCAGGTGTAATTAGGCTGGGGCCAGTGAATGCATACTGTGTATGCCTGTCTGGACCCGATGATACTGAAGAGCAGCTGGATATCTCTTACTCATGTTACTTGTATCTGAGCAGCTGGAATGCAGGAAGGGGTCTTGCTGAGAGAAGTCTATCTCCTCACTTTATCCACTCCCACCTAAACAGAAAGCTGCTGACAGTCTACTAGAAAACCATGTAAACATTAAATAAACCCAATGTCCTGCTTCCAGTAAGGTTTAATTATATTTTTGTTTGGATTAAATAAAAGCGACTGTTTTATTATTACAGAGAAAAGGGAATTTGTTTAGAAAATGTTGGATTATTTTGATAAAATAGAGTCTATGTGAGATGGCCTTTCCATAAATCAGAGATTTCATATAACGGGTTTCTGGATAATGGATCCCATACTTGTTTTTACTTGCTAATATGGCATCTAAACCATTCTAGAAGCTAAATTAATCTACCAATACAACAGCTTTGGTGAGTGAGTTGCACAACCTCGCAGTCCTCACTGTAAAGAACAATTTCCACATCTTAATGGGACCTCCTTTCTTCTAACCAGAATGCATGCCCTTATATTATCTGGAAGGACCTGTGGGTAAATAGAGCATCAGAGAGTTCATAATTGAATTGGTGCTCCTCTTCGCTTCGACATCCAAAATGTCAATGCCAATGATACATGTATAGTAGAGTGACATCAGCGTGCTGCTACATGAAGTCATCACATTTTAACAATTTGAAATAAAAGAACACCAGAATCCCAGGTTCAATGCACAAATATAGGTTCTATTTCCAAGTGTTCCTGTGTGCTCCACAATTCTGACTAATTGCTGGATACTGACCTTCATTCATGACGACATTGATTGCTGCCTGCCCTTGACTTATTGGCTGGATTTCATCCTTGATCTGTTTTACCCCTTGTGTACCACAAACTGGACTTTCATTTAATCTGCATAGCAATTTTCTCCTTGAACTCTGACCTTTAACAGCTGCTAGGCCCTGACAATAACATGGTCTCTGTATATATAGATATATTATTATCATATCTCTCCAATGTAAACAGCCACAACTTAGCCAGCCTTTCCTCATAACTGAGACCATTCCCTTTATCAACCTAGAACCTCTTCTTTGGACTTCACTCCATTAATATCCTTCATTTTCCATTAATATCCAAGACTGCACTGCATATTCTAGATGGGGCGTACCCGGGCTTTGTAAAAAAGGGAGAATGACTCTCTTTTCCTGTGGACCTATTCTCGTTTTAATACAGAACAATTTCATGCTGGATTTTCCTACTGCTGACTGTTACAAATATGCTCTGCTTCTACTCCATCAAGGATGCGTCTAACATTTCATTTAGGGTATAAGGGTCTTCTTATTTTTGAATCCCTAATTTATAGCCTTACAGTTATCAACAGTGAATCTCATATGCCACTTAGTGTAAAAGCTCAACTGAACTCTTTGCAATCCCAGGCCCCCTTGAGTGGAGGACAGGTAAACCTGTACAGGAAGTTTTTTGTTTTTTTTAACAACACTTGAGTTTAATGGGTCATGTAACATCATTAAACTAGCTATATACTTAATCATCCACTTATAGATCCAGTTAGGGTTATCAGCGTTATTAAGGTTGAGTTCGATGTATTAGGGTTTGGGTTAGGGTTACCAAGTAGTACAGTCAGGCACCAAATAAGTGGATATTTGCTGTGCTGGGCCAAATCAGGCTGATCCAATAGTTTAGCCCTAGGCCAATGAACAGATCAAAATGTTGGCTCATGCCACCCATCAAGAGAACAACAGCTAAATCTGGCCCTCTCTCACTGGTATTTTCTAACCTGCCCCAAACAAATCTGGTTGATTTTCAGATTTAAGTCAGGCAGGCCCCATATACTGACCAATGAGATGTCAACTTGGTCTGGAAGGGTGTGAATCAGCAGCCTATGGTGATATCTGATAACATCACTAAGAACTGTTTAGATGGATATATTTTACAGGTTATTGCTGACATCTGCATTATATTCTAAAGCTGGCTAGGTATGTACCAATAATATTGTATGAAACGAAGAGTATGGAATTTAAAGACAGACTAAAAATGACCAAACTTGAGACTGTAAAATACCATGTTGCAATGCAATATATGGCATTAAATATGCCGTATGTGATACATGAAGGTGCCAGGATAGCGCTTCGTTTCAGCTTTGAGGCCGTCCAAGCAGCTTGTTAGGGAGGAAGCCCACAGTATTCAGGATGTGAGGAGTGGAAAGAAAGAATATTTTCCACAGGCTGAAAAACAGCACCTGCTTTTTTTTATTATGTAGATTTCTATCTGGATATGCACCAGGGAGTGCTCAATAATTCTGCATCCCTTCAGGCTAATGGCACACAGGGCATTTTGACATCCTTCACGCTCAGGCGGAAAACTTCAGCCATCAAAACGCCCCCGTCTGCCTGAGTTTAAGGAGAAGCCTCTCAGATCCAGTTAAGGGCAGCAAAGATGTTGATGATGAAGTTGGCCAGCTGCCCCAGTGCAATAAGGTGTTGGTTATTGAGCTTGTGCCTATAACCTTAGAAGTGTTTGGAGGTATTTTTCTTGCTGCTGTTTTCAAAACTCTGCATGTGCCCTTAGGCTGCATCTAGCTCATCCTACAACAACAGCAGATTGCTTTGGGATTCATTAGTTGCGTATTCCAAGCAGTGAGTTAAACAACTTGACTTGGAGGCAGATATCTTTTTTTCTTTTACTTCTGTCAAGTCCATGTGACCTGGAAGCTGGATCCTTCATGAGTCACAGGTGTAACAGAGCCAGCTGAGTCCAAGGAATGAGCCTGTGTTCTGATTTTGGCTGGGGACCCTCAGCTCTCCCTCCCCCTTGTTGCCAAGCACCACGGGGTCATTAAACCTATTTTCCGCTTGGCTGACCCATGTCTTCAGTTTCCACTTAATGTGAAATAGCTTTTCTGTAACCTGAACTCACAGGCTATTGCATGTGCCATTTGGGCTCTGTGCTCCCTGGATGGGCAGATAATAGGCAGAACACGGTTACAGAGTTACACACGCCAAAGCGGAAACAAAGCCATATATATTGCATGTCCCCCAGGAGGCTCTAAATCCCAGCAGTTAATTCAGTGAGTGGTCCTCAAGTGTAACTCTCCAGTGACAGCAGCCAATTCTCATGAAAGACAAGGGTCACAAGCATAAGGGCCCTAATGATTGAGAGGAATGTCCAGCCTACAGCTCTCCTGTACAGGTATAGGACTTTTTATCCAGAGTGTTTGGGAGCTGCGGGTTTCCAGATAACGGATCTTTCAATAATTTGGATCTTCATACTTGGGGGACCTTATTTATTGAAGTCCAAATTCTGAAAAAAAAAACAAATTGAGCAAAAATGTGAATTGCTTGAGTTATTTGACTTTTTCCCAAAATGTCTGAATTTTCTGGATTTTGGTCTGAAAAGTCAGAAATAGTTGGATTTTCAGGCTAATTTCAGCGCAGACCACAGAAACTTCCAAATAGGATAGGGACCTCTCCCATTGACTTATATACAAGATTGGCAGGTCTGAGATGTCGTATTTTCAGATTCTGACTTTTCCATCCTCTGGGTTTAATAAATCTCAAAAATGTTTTTTACCACTAAAAATTCGTATTTTATAGTAAAAGGCTCGAATTTGTCAAGTTTTTGGCATTGGGAATTTAATAAATGACCCCCTAAGTCTACTAGAAAATCATGTAAATGTTAAATAAACCAAAAAGGCTGAATTTGTATTCATTGTATCTTAGTTGGGATCAAGTACAAGGTACTGTTTTTTTATTACAGAGTAAAAAGAAATCTTTAAAAATAATTTGGATTAGTTGTATAAAATGGAGTCTGGAGAACGGGTTTCCGGATAACGAATCCCACACCTGTATTTGCAGAACTACAAATTCCAGCATCCCTTGTCCATTTAACAATTTCAAAAACTCATTAAAAGCATGCATTGGAAAAACTTGTTTACGCGATTAAAGGGCATGTAAAGGCAAAAAAATAAAATCCCATTTTTACTTTCTGGAAATCCATCTCCAATATACTTTAATTTAAAAATGTGTACCATTTTTATAAGAAACCTGTCTGTATTCAATTAAATTCTTCCTTCATTTACTACTGTTTATAGGAATTGTCAGATGGTCCCTAACCGCTGGCAGGGAAACAATCATACTTATGAACAGCAGGGAGAGCCCACCCATTACTTCCCAGCCATGCAAAACTCAAGCAGCTTTGTTTGTTTCCCTGTTTTGATAATTTATGTTGATCCCTAAGAAGCCAAGGCCACACTAAGCATGTGCACAGTCTTGGTCTTGCAAAGATGTATAACAAAGTTACAAGATGACAGCCCCGTGGCCAACTTTGAAAGCATAAATCATTTGTTTGATTAGGCTTGTGGTGCAGTAAGTTCATGTTTATGTTAAATTTTCAAAATACAGCATTTCTAGCTTTACTCTATTTTAGCCTTTCCTTGTCATTTAAGAGCAAAAAATTTTGTGAAACGCAAATGTAAAAATGTCTCCATCTAAAAGCTGCTGAGTTCATGTGGAAGTCAATTAGAGCCTTGTATGCCAATTTTAATACATTTTCCCCATGCAAGCGTTTCAAATTATTTGGCCCATTTAAAAAGCGTACGAATGTTACCTATTTTTTTGCAATCAAATTTTTCATTTTAATCAGCCCATGGATATATTGCAAAGACAGCCTGTAGAATGCATTGCAGTTACTGCACATAAATAGGGAAATGGGTGGCACAATACTGGGGTCATGAGTCTCACCAGGGACTTACCTGCAAAGAATTTTGCATATTTGCTTATTAATGTCCAGATTTAAATTTGCATTCAGCCAAATCTTCTTGGAAGGATTTGGTGTTTGTCTTAAGCCCCTTAAGACAGAGTTGTCTTAAAGAATTGTAGAGCTATGCCCAGATTTGTAAAGAATGTCTGCCAGCTCAATGCTTTTAGGTATTGGGTATTCACTAGCATGTGGGCTACAAAATCCCACATGCTGAAAAGGACCTGACCCATGAAAATCTTGCTTGCTTACATTGCTTGCAAATTTCACACATTCCACATAATGTAGAATTTCCCATAGATGGGCCAGGATTGTATGGGCATCTACCATCTGTGGATTATAGGCCTTATCCTTGAACAAAACAAATAGATTCAATTACAAATATTATTTGTATTTTAAATGATGTCACAGTATTTTTGGTACTGGTATCTTTAAACCTTGATATAAATATTTTCTATTGAATGCAGAGTAGGGCAGTAGGGTAATTGGCACCTGATTAAACTGTGAATGTTGTTGTGTTTTGTCGAGGATGAGCAGAGTATAACAGTGCTTTAGTAGCAGGTTCATGTAGACAACATCGCTTATAGAGTAGGGCAGTTGCCTTAATCTCTGGCGTACTGGTTTTACATCTGGTCTCAAGTTAACTTTGAGCACAAAATTCTTTGTACAGCCCAGTGAAGTGTTGCTTTGTGGTAAAATTTCAGACACAGGCTGTGTGGCAGGCATTGATGCTGTAGTAATGAGACCATCCACTAATTGTAGGTTTAGTGTTGCAAGGAGATCCCTTCCAAGTATAGCAGTACCTTTATTCACAATGTAAAAGTCACATTTTGCAGTATTTGACTCAAATAAGGGCAAGCAACCAAGCACAGGGATTGGATCCTTTAAGTAACTGACCAGTCTCAGGGCAAGTACAACAAGCGTATCTTTTGCAAAGTATTTCAAGAAAATATCCTTTGGTAGTATAGAAACAGCTGAAACTGTATCAAGCATCAGATTAATGGAGCAGAAGCAGTATTGACATTGACAGTGCATATTAACTTCTCTAGAAGAAATGTATCCACACTGAATACTGTAACATTTGTGGTAGTTAGTTCATGAACATCTTTAGCAGAACTACGCAGACCTTAGCAAAGTGACCTACCTTTGAGCATTTGCGGCACTCTACAGCTTTTGCAGGACATGTACCAAAGTTTGCAGTGTGTTGTGTTGAACCACAGCGGAAGCAGTATTTTGCCTGTGACTGTGCATAATTAGGCCACAGTACTGGATTCACAGTCTGTACATTCCCAGCAGTTTGCTGGCAGTCTGTAGGAGGCTCTGTTTGGCAGTACATTTGATTTTTGTAC
The DNA here is from genome assembly GCA_024363595.1 of Xenopus borealis. NCBI lineage: Eukaryota > Metazoa > Chordata > Amphibia > Anura > Pipidae > Xenopus > Xenopus borealis. The sequence goes on along the minus strand of CM044444.1, from coordinate 7,165,883 downwards.
AACCAAAACTAGTCTCCAAGCCTGGAATTCAAAATTAAGCACCTGCTTTGAGGCCACTGGGAGCAGCATCCAAGGCTTTGGTGATGAGCAACATTCCACTCGTGAGCCACTGGTTGGGGATCACTGCTCTACAGTACAACTATTGAATTGTGCATGGGATGGTGGAAAAATGCAGTTTTATAGATTTTTTTTTGCAATGATCATTTTGATAATCAAAGCAATAAACTTCAACTGTTCAAGAGAAAGTCTTCTATACCTTGTGTCTTACGTTTACACACCAGCTGAACTGGGGACCAGGGTTGCCACCTTTTCTGGAATTGACCGCACCAACCTAGGGGCATCTTCAATAAAACCTGCCCAGGGCAATAAACTGAATTAGGTCAAAGGTTGTTACTTTGCAGTGTTGAACACTCATAATCAAACTATCCATTTGGAAATGATCAACTGTATAAGACATGGGTGTAGCCATCACTCGGAAACTGGTACACCAGACAAGGCTTTTAGGCAGTGATCAGTAGTTATTATCATCCACAACAAATACCCTTATGCTTTACAGACTATTAACATTATAATAGAAGGAGGAGGAAGTCAAACTTTGCTAATACGTAAGCGCAAACTGCCTCTCTTTACTGTCTTCTATACTCAAGGCCGTGTTTTGTCTTTCACATTTCCTCCAAGATGCCAGTCTCCTGCCGCCTGCCGCCAGTCAATGCATTTGAGAAAATGAGACGAGGCTATTGAGGTGAGGGGGGGGGGCTGAATACCGGTTATTTATACTTCGGGAAAAGATCAGAAAATTTTTGAAAAACAAAATTAATTTAAACATTTACCTGGAAGCCTAATCTGAAATAATAACTGGAAAGCGATCCCCGCCATTCAAAAAAGCTCTACCTTGTTTGCCAGAAACATGTACCCAAATCAATAGAGCCCACTCACTCAGCTTGGTTTGAACGTCATAGAGAAGCTCGAGCTGGTTTTAATTATGGTGGGGTGAAGGGGGTGGTTGGGCTCTTGAATTTCTTCACAATAATAAACCTTTCTGTTAGAAAAACAATATTTCCCTAATTTCTTTTAGTTCAAGGAATCTGTAACTCTTTCATCCCCTTTGACTGTTGGAAGAACATTCCATAGGCATTCTACACTGGTGAGGCCCCTCAGGAGGGCCAAGGTTAACCTCCCTTTCACGAACTTCCCTCTTGGGTAAACATATTCCACACTGAATAAAAAATGATCCAAAAAACTCAACAAGGGTATCTGTGTAAAGAAGGTGTGAAACCGAGAGCAGTCCCTATTGATCCTTCACTCAACCAGAGCATTTCTCTTGCATGTTCATATGTGCTGGGCTTGGAGTTTTGGCTTTGGGGGAACATCGCTGATTCAACCGATGGGCAACGTTGAGCTCACCAGAACATTTATATTATGAGAACACTGCTTGTTATGATTTCATTTGGATTTTCTATTATGCTCTTTTATAAGTCATAATTCCGTGAATGCGGGGGCTGCCAAGGCAATACTAATATTATATTTACATAAAGCAGCCAATTTAATAATATGTGTTTATATAACTCCCTCCTTAAAGCCTGCTAATAACAGTGGTAACATTTTCATTTCTATATAGCTTCCAAAGCTATGTTTTATTTAAGGTAGCACTGCCTATTTTAGAAAAGGGGAAGTTAACCTAGAATGATAGAGTGGTAACCTACTTGAATTTAGTTACTATACAACAGATCTATAGGGGGTCCAAACATTAGTGGTGAATAATGATGTAATGTGTGGTGAAGCTAACCCCCTACACTAGGATTAGACATTTATTGGCAGACTCCCAAACAAAAATGGGACCCTCCTACCCAGGGTTCAAATTGTGCAGCCTCGTAGAGTAGCAGCTGCTGCAGACAGAAGGCACAGTAGGGCAAGATAGCATCAGTAGGGCATGACGGTAGCCATGACACCTTTAATAAGTACTGCCCAACTTTGGCCTTTCAGTTTTAGCTGAAAGAAAAGTAACTCAACAAAGAATTAGGCCAGAAATGGAACACTTTATATTATCTATATAAGTTTCTGTACCAGTACTAGTCCACAGTTCTGAAGATCTGTGCCTCTGAAGATACCTCCAGTAGCTTCCCATATTTTTTCTGCTGATGCACATTCTCTGGGTTGGTTTCAGTTAGGAAATACACTTAGATGGAGGGCACTCTCACATACAAAGCACAATTCTCAACTCCTTCTATTCTTAGAACGGGTGCATCTAGCCCAAATAGGCCACCATACTCAGCCCTATTACATATAAACAATCTAACATAGGCCTGCACACCAATAGAATAAACCGTGTGGCATTCAATTTAAAATAAATCCTTGTAACAAACATTTCTGTTGTGACCAAATTGGTGTGGTATGTAGATGCTGTATGATATCATTGTTATGCTTTAACTTACCAGTAACAATTGACTCTCTGTGATTTTTACTAAATAAATATATTTAAATTGAATGCCACACAGTTTATTCTATTGGTGTGCAGGCCTATGTTAGATTGTTTGGTGTCAGTTAGGAGACAAGGCTGGTTTTGATGGTGTATGATAAGCCCTAAGCTAAGGAGAAACACACCCTCTAGGCAAATAAATTCGCCCATCACTAATGAAGATTCAAATGACAGAAAGATCCCTTATCTGGAAAACCCCAGGTCTCCAGAATTCTGAATAACAGGTCCCATACCTGTATGTAGAATTTTAGAATTAAGTGAATGAATGTCTAAAATTGCATTCCATCAAACTCTTACAGAACAAACATCCAGTATGAATAAGGAGGGGGAACAGTCATTCCTGAAAATAGTTCTGTGTTGAGTTAATGCTCTACCTGAGTTCATTTCCCAGAACCCCTCATCGTTTACCATGAAAGCAAATCTGAGAGCTCCCCCTCTGCCCTCATCTTTATGCCTGATTTTCTTAGGCAACATGCCAAGAGCTAACTCAAATACTTTGAGTAACACATGGCGCAGCCACAGTACAGGAAACAAAGTATTGGTTTCCAATATGGCGGCTTCACTTATGAAGAATACAAAAAACATGTTGTCCTGTTGGAGGCCGGGGAATCACTACAACATGGGGAGTACATAATAAGTGATAACAAGGTTCTGCGCTTATTATTAACTGATGTTTTACACTCTTACTGGGACAATATATACACAAGGTGGGCACAAAAGTTAACACTTAAATAAGCTTACATTTTTAAAGGGATACTATAAGTGCTGCAAGTCATATACCAACAGAAAGTATACACATATTAAAGCCCTCTTCCAATTTGAAAAAGGTGCATTTGTCTTACTTGAGGAGACTTTGGGCTTACATTCTCCTTAGAAAAAGGGAATCCCAATGTAAAAACCAAAGAAGTTTTCTTATTTTTAGCTCACAGATCCCACAAACAGGCTTGTAAAAGAACTGAGAACTTTATTTAGGCCACAAAAATAGAAAGTTACATAGCCTAATGCATTTCATGCAAATTGGCACATAATCAGGGGCTTCTTCCATAGAATCCTTCAGCTCAGATTCTGAAGTTGATGAGGGCAATCAAGGTTTTGTACTTTATCTTGATAAAGATCTATCAGATATCTTGTTTATAGCATTGGCACCAAGCATAATTTGTAGGTAAAATAACAGCCATATGGCAACCCTAGGGTTAGTTACAATGATGTATTTGTGAAAAAAAGAAGAACGTCTGCTCTTTACATTGCATGTGCCATCTAGTAGCAGATGATAAAATTCAGTTTCATAGTTATAAATTATGTTTCAAGTATAAAATGGATGAGGGGCTCTGACTGAAATATCGTTAAGCATAATGGAAAATGTCTATTTTCTCTCCTAGGAACACCTGAAAGTCCAACTTGAAGGTCAGTTAGAGTGGAATTTGGGGTGAAAATGTATTTGCAGTTCTATATATTTTTGAAACTATGACTCAATAACTGATACTGAGCTGTTTAATGAGCTAATGATTGCACTGACCAAAGGATGAACCTCAAAGAGTGTCTTATAAGACACCCTAAAGTCAAAATAATAGGTTTGCAGAGAGCAGAGCGATGTGTGAAGTGCAATTTCGAAAATGCAAACTGTCATGGCATGCAGAATTTTTTCCCCAGAATTCCATTAATTGCATAATTTTTGGCTCTTGGCATTAAAATTCCATTAGCATGTCAATGCTTTTGGAGCAAGTCTGCTGTGCCCACTGGGAGAACCTTGGAATTACCGCCATGTTCAGAGTGGTGGTCCTCATGATTCCTCACCAATATGCACACTTGTGCACTGTTCAGCAGAAGAGGCAGGAAGGAAGTCATGGTGCTTGGCACCACTATATGCAAGTGCAAATATGTTTAGGCACAAGTACCTGTAATAATGTTAAATAAACACAACATTTGCATCCATGTTAGCTTGACCACACTTTGTAAATTTCTTTTTTTCTACTCTCATTTAAGGAAGCATACATTCAATATCTCTTTCTTGTACCAGAGTCATAAAAGGGGGAATCTCTTTCACAATTCTGTCTCCCCTAATTTTTATGGAACACACACACTCACACAAACACACACAAACAGACACCTATTCCAGCACAAGGCTGCAGTTGGCCTGCAAGAAAATACTTACATGTGGAATGTAATTGTAACAAGATCTTTTTTCTTTTTTCGTGGGCTTTGCTGGAACGTTGCAAGTTCTTAGCACAGTAATTTCTCACACACTGGGGCACACATGCCAATAAAGTGCATAGTTGTATATTTCTATTGCTTGAATTTTTTATGGCGCAACTGAGATCTGCATTTTATAGCTTTCTAAATGAGTATTGAGAAGGGAAGTTTAACATTATCCAAGTATTAAAACAGATTGTTCTGCACTCAGACCATTTACTAGAAACGTGACTTGTTGTTGGTTGCTTAAACAGGGGTTTACAAATGTGGAAAGGATGTTCCTCGCCAGATTTAAAATAAATACTCTCTGGTTGCTCTTTATTTTTAGCTGGGAAACAGGAACAGATTTGTCATAGGATGTGCCTACAGATCTGGGTTACCAGCAAGATGTTTTTTTCTGTGATGGTACTCTAACATGGATGCTCCAAGCTTACTGACCATTCTATTCAAGACAAGCCTTAATTATATCTCCATAATATATCCTGGGTACCACCTTGGGCTACAAATAGCATAATGCTTCACCTGCTCAAAAGAAGACCACCAATGGCCCAATATTAACATCATCATTGCAGCTGGAGGGGGGTGTTGCCAGGATAGGATGGTGTAATTTCTGGTTCTCTGTATCAACATGGCAATTATGAGTGTTTCTTTAGATGCAAGTCTGCTACAGCAATTGACGTAGCCTGCAGCGGGAACCTTGGACTTACCATCAGCTTAAAGATGAAGGTATCTCCAGGGTTCCCCTGTGACAATATACATTCATGTGAGCAATGCCTGAGTGTATGCAGGTATCTCCAGGTTTCCCCTGTGACAATATACATTCATGTGAGCAATGCCTGAGTGTATGCAGGTATCTCCAGGGTTCCCCTGTGACAGTATACATTCATGTGAGCAATGCCTGAGTGTAAGAAGGTATCTCCAGGGTTCCCTGTGACAATAGACATTCATGTGAGCAATGCCTGAGTGTAAGAAGGTATCTCCAGGGTTCCCCTGTGACAGTATACATTCATGTGAGCAATGCCTGAGTGTATGCAGGTATCTCCAGGGTTCCCCTGTGACAATAGACATTCATGTGAGCAATGCCTGAGTGTAAGAAGGTATCTCCAGGGTTCCCCTGTGACAATAGACATTCATGTGAGCAATGCCTGAGTGTAAGAAGGTATCTCCAGGGTTCCCCTGTGACAATATACATTCATGTGAGCAATGCCTGAGTGTAAGAAGGTATCTCCAGGGTTCCCCTGTGACAATAGACATTCATGTGAGCAATGCATGAGTGCCAAGTTCAAATAAAGGGAAGAGCAAGGAGCATTTCTGGGCACAAAAACTTTTAATGAATGGTGTTTTTAGCCCTGCCATCCACAATACAATCTGGGCTTCTTCTCAAGAAATGAAATCTGCCCCCCCCCAACCCTTCTTAGCCAAGAGTAGACAACCCTAGGAACTATTACTAGACCAAGGGTTGCTGGTAGAAGATGTGTCCAATCTACTGAGAAGATCTGATACAAAAATTACAAATATGGTTCAATTCTGATGCATTTTTAAGGGTACATAAAATTGAGATGTATTAGATGATTAAAATAGAAGGATCAGGGGGTATTATAAAAGTTTTCAATATACTTTCACAGATGGAAAGAGACCTACAAGAAAAAAAAACCTGTTTTAAGTGTTTATACATCTTTAACAACAACACATTTTACAGTTTGAGAGTAAGTTCATAAAGAATATCAGCAAAGTGCAGAGATTTTAATGTTTAAGTTTTGAAGAATGGCCATGCATTTTTTTCTCTAAAAAGGTGTATATTGCAATAGCCACTGATATACTACCATCCAACCAACATGGGCAGACTGACCCAGCAAATTTTGTTCAAATAATATTGAACAACAAAACACTACAAGTTGCATGTTTTGTTGTCCATTTATATGGAAAATCAATAATGAAAGGAAAAAAGCCTTTCCTTTTTGACATAGGCTCATAAACACTATCTGTACTTCCAGAAATTCATATAAGCATAAACATATATTATTTACACAAACTTGCCTCATTCCAATGATTGAATGGAAAGCATAATAGTCTGCCTGTGCTTGCTGCGACCATTCTCAACATCCCTTAGGCTCACAGTGTAATGCAACCCCTCTCACACCTTGTTCTATTGTGAAGGGATGGATTTTGGGACTTGAAGTCCCTCTGCTTTGCATAGTGGGTGGTGCATATATTTACTGGAGCTTCAAGTCTTGGAATTCAACACTTCACAATGGAAAAAGTTAAGTTTATTATTGAAGGAGCTGTTGTATAAAATAATATATTTTGATTTTCATATGCCACTTCTGAATGGGCACTATATATTACCTATAAATCCAATATCAACCAGAAACAGCCAGAAGAGCAGAAAACTACACATGCATCTGACATGTTATGTTGAAAGCATTTGCTTCACTTTCCACTATGGGAATACCTACTCCACGGGGAGTCACCATCGGTCTCCTGCAGCAAGTCCAGGAAAGATAAATGTATCAGTGGCATAGTCAGGATCCTGATAAAATTCAACATTGCCCCAGTATCAGGGATATATGGGATTTGTGGGTTTCAGTTTCCAACCTTCATGGCTCACATAGCATATTCCATTTTCTAGACTGGAACAGCAATATAAAAAATCATAAATGAACCATTATGAAAACCGTAAATTAACCCCTTGGTGTACAATATGACCAGCTGAGAATAATATCAATATGAGCCGCTTGATTATTTCTCTGCAAAGTGTTCAGCCTGACTTGTTGGCCAACAGTTATTCAATTTCCCTTTCCTTTCTCCAAACCATGGCCTTAGGAAAGATACATTTCTGGAATCGCCCGAAGTTTCCTCACGAAGTAACGATTCCGGAAATCGCCGCACCGCGTGTGCACAGAGCCGGCGCTTTTACATTTCAACTAGTCACGGACAGGAAGAAGGACGTTCAGGGAGATTGTCGCCTTCTATTAAATGCCAGGCGACTGAATCTCCCCGAATCTCCCTGTCTGTCCCCAGCCTTAAATTTAAAGGCCTTCTTTATCTAATCCTATAGAATTTGACTTCAAAGATGTCTTCAGCCTTGGCTCTCCCTTCCCCTCTAGCCACAACTAATAACGTTAAAGGAAAAGTAAATGTTTTTCTTTTTCTTTCTGTAAATTTGCTCTAAACAGCCCCCCAGATTAATGTACCTTAGTCCCTGCTGCAAGTCTGCTCTGGTTTCTGTGTTATCAGCAGCTTGTTTCCCTTCTTCCTGGTGCAGAGTGAAGCCCAGCCCCTTAGTTTACTGAGCAGTCCATTTGCTGCTGTTCCACAATAGAGAGGAAGAGGGAGCCAGTGTTTCATTAGTAAGCTAGTTTCCCCAAGCAAAAGCTGCTACACACACTGCTCTCTCCTATGTCATAGTATGCAAATGATCTCCTGGACTAGTCCAAGATATAAGGTCAGCTCAGAAAGCTAAGGGGCGGGGCTTCACTCTGCACCAGGAAGAAGGTGAAACAAGCTGCTGATAACACAGAAACCAGAGCAGACTTGCAGCAGGGACTAAGGTACATTAATTTGAGGGGCTGTTTAGAGCAAATTTAGAGATAGAAAAAAAAAACGTTTACTTGTTCTTTAAATCTCAGTTGATCCTTGGTTTATAGAAGGTTACTGTTACAGACACATACACACTTGATTGGTACAAACTGTTCACAAATTCTTGCAGAAGGCCCCAAGCGAGCTTAAAATTAGAGTCCCATTAGCCACGGTGACTTAATTACTGATGTGCCTAAGTACTTAGTGGCTCAGGGAGAGTTGCCTGTACAGGTGTCAGATAGGACAACAAATGTTGCAAGTGCCTCTGGCAATGGAAATAATTGACTGTCTGTTATTTATGTAAATGCTTAGAATGTCTTTTCATCTGTATCTCTGCTTGGATATTTCTTCTACTTGACTTGTTTATCCTTTTTAAGTTTTTAAGTCTGAACCTGCCTGACACATCCGCACCAGTACAAAGTTAGTTGCTCAAAAATAGAAGTTCAGAAGCCAGAATTCAGAAGCCATTCATCTCATCTACTTTTTGCCTGCATCTCTCTTTTTTAGGGTTGCCACCTTTTCAGGAATAAAACACAGGCTTTCCTATATTCTTACAGTTTTTTTCCTATTAATAACATTGGCATCAAGCCTCATTTTTACTGGCCAGGCCTGTAAAATACCGGCCAGGTGTTAACCCTACTCTTTTTGCTGTCAACAGACTCTGCCTTTAAAGGGGTTGTTCAACTTTGAATTAACTTTTAGTATGATGTAGAGAGTGATATTCTGAGACATTTTGCAATTGGTTTTCATTTTTTTATTATTTGTGGTTTTTGAGTTATTTAGCTTTTTATTCAGCAACTCTACAGTTTGCAGTGTCAGCAATCTAGTTACTAGGGTACAAATTACCCTAGCAACCCTGCATTGATTTGAATAAGAGACTGGAATTTGAATAGGAGATGGACTGAATAGAATGATAAGTAATAAAATGTGGCAGTAACAATACATTTGTAGCCTTCAGGAAAAGTTGATGAATCAAATCAGCTCCAAGCAGTGTTTCTTAACTGCAAATGTGTTTTTTTTATTAGCAGTGTTTGCACACTACATGTTTCGGGCTTAGCCCTTTATCAAGTGTTACAAAAACAAAGCATTATGGGAACTTAAATACCCTCATACAAAATAAACCACCTCCCCCACTTAAAGTGACAGTGTTATATATTAATCCAGTCCACCTTCATCACTGTTAGTCCAATAACTCCTTTGTATTGGTGAGTCCATCCATGTGAATAATCAAAGTGATGGTCAAAGTCCAAGCCTTACAGAACATTTGTTTTTAGATGGGGTCAGTGACCCCCATTTGAAATTTGCAAAGAAACAGAAGAAAATTGTAAATAATTAAAAAAAAAACTATGAAAAATAAATAATGAAGACCAATTGAAAAGTTTCTTAGAATTGGCCCTTCTACAATATACCAAAGTTAACTTGAAGGTGAACCACCCCTTTAAGGTGGTCATAAAAGGGCTGATAAAAGCCAGCTTATTTGCCTGTGTACGGTGGCCCTCAAATCTTGCTGAAAATTGTCCAGATATTAAACTGGAAAGTTTAAAAATCCCATAGGAGCAAGGGTCGTCTTTATTGCCATCATTTTAATCTGATAGTTTGGCCCTAGGGCCCAACTATTGGATCAGCCCGATATCACCCACCTCAAGGTGCAAAAATTGGGGAAATATCAGCTTCTTTGGTGACCTCAACAAATGAATGGTTCCTCGAGTGTATGGCCAGCTTATGGGTTCAGTGGATTGTGTTCTATATTGCCATCAGTGTTGTCCTTTGTGTTGCCCCCCTGCAACAAACTACTGGGCAAGAATTCTTCCAAGAGCAGCTTTATCTGATAAAGTGGATGCAGCAAGGGGCTCATTTTTAAAAAAATAGTACAGCACTGTGCCCTTTGCCTCCAGAACCCTATTTCTTAAACCGGCCTTCTGCTAATTATCCATGGACTCTTAACCCTTGGGAAGTAAATTTCAACGGTGCAAGGGTTTTATATTCCTAACTAGTGATGGGCGAATTTATTCGCCAGGGTCGAATTCGCGGCGAATTCCCGCGATTCGCCGCTGGCGAATAAATTCGCGAATAAAGTCGCGCGTCGTTTTTGATGCAATGCGCCGAAAATGACGCGACGCGTCGGAAAAGCATCCCGCGACTCGTTTCGCTAATTTTTCTCAGGAAATTCGCGAATTTTTCGGCGAAGTGAATCGCGGGAGATTCGCCCATCACTATTCCTAACATTTATATCAAGGATATCCTTCAGCCATGGGTAGAACTGCAACTTCCCAGCATCCTTTCCAAAGCCAAAGACTATGGAGCAATTGCTTACTGTGTCACTGTGATGTTCAGTTTCAGTAGAACAGACAAACCAACAGCAAAACACAACTTTTAAGGTCATACGCAGGATTTAGTAACTGTGGTAGTATAATGGTGCCAATTATTCACCCTCTAAACCAGAGATTCCCAACCTGTGTGCCTGGCCATGGCTTGTAGTGGGACCATGTAATAAATTGGAAGATGAAGACAGAAAGCCAATGAGAGTGGGATGTAGATGATCTCCAGCATTTTTGAGAACACAGCTAGCACACCTTAAAGGGAAACAGCACCTTTACATATTCCTCATGTATTTTTTTTTAATCGTACGTAACACCGGTCCCTCTGATATGTTTGACGCCAAAGGATGATTATTGTTTCAAGCCGGCTGGAGGATGCCGTTTGTTTGGTGGACTGTTTAACACAGACATTCTTCCCAGGAAAACGACTTTGGTTACTAATAAAATAATTACCAGTCTCAGTGGAAATGGATTCATTTGGGAGCAGTATGAATTGATTAATGGAAGTACTTGTGAATAAACTGTTACAGTAATTTTGCTGTATCCGGTTTCTAATCATTTTCTCCCATTATTATATCGGAAATGTCACTAAAGAAAGCACATACTTTTTTGGGGGTTACTACACAGGGGGAGATGAATAATACAGTGGAAAAACATACAGTAGTGGCATTTAGAACCGGATTTCCTAAGTGTATTTACGTTGTAAGTAAGCCTGTATACAGGGCTGGATTTACATAGTTGGCGCCCATAGGTCTGCCGCTGTTCAATCCACCATCCCCTACCCTTCGTTTGTGCACATGGACAAAGTTTCAGCATCGAGACCGGAGTACTGGGGATTGGTGCACAGGAAATTTTTAAAACTATTGTATCTCCTGCAAATCCCCAGTGCTTCTGAACCAATGAGGGTGTGGTTGGGCAGCATGCTTGGCCTTTCCACAAATCCAGCCCTTTCTGTATATTGAAATCAAGATATGCTATTCAAAAACATTATGTCTAGGGTTGCCACCTTTTGGCCTGTCTAATTCCGGGCAGGGGGTGGAGCAGTGACATAACAGGGGCAGGACAGTGACACAACAGGGGCGGTGTTGTGACATTAGGGGTGGAGCTGTGATTGGAAATCCTGCCCGGTCTTCCTGATATGGAAAACCGGACAGGCAGTTTTGACCCAGACAGCCCTTCAAAAAACCATCTCTTTGTGCTGAGGACACATGTCAGTGAAATCACTCAGTCAGGGCTGCCATTAGAAAGCACAGGGTCCATAAAAATTGTCTTCAAAGCTGACACGGGTGTCAATAATATTCATGTTTCATGAATTTTTTCGCCATTTCGAAAATTTCGCAGGAAATTCACAAATTTGTCGCCGAAACCAAACAGAACTAATTCATCCTTCATCCATGACTAGTTGCTATTGCATATTTTTGCAAGGAGTCACCAGATGGGCAAATTTATAATAAAATTCGCAAAATATCAGAGGAAATTCACCTGGCAAAAATTAGATGAAAAAACGCAATGTGACGAAAACGACGTGACGCACGTCAAAAACTACGAGAATTAGACGCGCCGAAAATGACGCGACGCGTCGAAGTTATGCAGAATTTTTTGGCAAAGCAAAACGGGGTAGATTCGCCCATCACTAGTCATCATAACTTAATTGCCATTATTGAGCTCAGGTGACAAGCCTTCTACTTTCTACTTCATTTTTAAATTACAGTGGTCATTTATGGTTGTAAGCGTGTGTGCAATCAGTCATGTTCCTGCACTTCCACATCTTTGCCAGTGCATGCATCCTTCCTCCTGAGGAATTGCGTGCAACTACTATGCCTCTTGTTGCTGTGGAACCCCGGACATATCACCACCTTAGTCCCGGGCGGTCCTGGCCCCAGGTTTGCCACAATGGGTTGCATCAAGAGGCACAATGGACTTGCATTTTGAACACACAGACATTAAAAGGGGTCCATAAAGTGAAATTATTCACAATCGCTCTGAGCCTTCATCAAGGGAAGCAGCTCAAACCAAATTGTAAGTCTATGGGAGACAATTTTTTATGCCCATATTTTTCACCCATTGGAGTCTATGGGTTTCTTTTTCATGGCAAAACATGGTGAAACCTTGCAAAATTCGCTTGTCACTCAGCAAGCACTCAAATAAGGCAAATTTCCCACCAGTAGACTGCTTCTATGTGACATAAATCAAGTCTATATTTGATTTTGATCGCCTGGTGGGATGATTGCCTTATTTGAGTGCCTGTTCTACATATTTTCATTCTAAACACACAATGTTGCAACAGAAAATGCCAGATGTAATCTATATACAATTGCATCCATTTTGCTGCATCGGGTGCAATTGAGGTGAGCTTGAAGCAGACCTCAAATTACACTGCAATTGTGATAAAAGGCTCTGAATCTTGGGTCAATAACATCCTTGAGTATCACAGTGTAGTCATCCTTCTTTCGATGTCCATCACTTTTCATAGATTTAATCATGTCATGTTCCATAAACAACAAGCAAGTGAATGGCATCTGCAATAAATGTCTCAGAAGACCTTCCTTTATCAGTCAGGAGCGACAAGGAAACTCTGGCCCAGGATTTTGGAGACTTTCTTAACAGTTTATGAACAATCTTAGATATTTTTCCATCTGGCCAGAGCATGAATGAAACTGAGGTCATCTGAAATGTTCCTCTCATCCTGTTCCCCTGGCAGTTTATTACTGGAGCCCTAAAGTTAATTTCTATTCCTCGTCATATTTTCAATTAGGAAGAAAAAACACAAACAACTTCTTGTTTTTAACATTTATAATATAATGTCCCCCTATGTGACTTCCAAAGTAATTTTCGTTCAGAGGGTGGAACAGAAAGCAACAAATATCACAAAATGGAAAATGTTCTTCGGAATGTACCACAGTCAGACAGAACATTATTAATCTCTTACCTGCTCAAGGCTGTGTTTAAAGGGATACTGTCATGGGAAAAAATTTTTTTTTCAAAATGCATCAGTTAATAGTGCTGTTCCAGCAGAATTATGCACTGAAATCCATTTCTCAAAAGAGCAAACAGATTTTTTTATATTTAATTTTGAAATCTGCCAAATAGTAGTTTTTTCTGAAGCAAACACTGCAGTTTTTCCAGTGCAGGGCAACAATGCTTTATATTTTTATTACTTTAAAACAATTTCATTTTTTTATGTTACTGGTCCTTTAATTGACTTTTTCAAAGGCATTGTTTTTGTCACTAGCATCACCCCTGGACAACCAGACCAACAGTTGGAAAGTCAAAATTATGACAAACTGGTCCTCTAGTCCTGTTTTTTTTCTACATCCCTTGTCGCACAGATGCAGCACAAGGCCTTCTGCTGCCCTCAAAAGGTCCATTTCACTATTTTCCTACCTATAGGAAGGAATAGTCATGTCCTACCTCTGTCCTTGTCATGGCCTGGATTTTACTCAGGGGTCCCCAACCTTTTCTGCTTGTGAGCCACATTTAAATTTAAAAAAGAGTTGGAGAGCAACACAAGCATGAAAAAGTCCATGGGGATGTCAAATAAGAGCTCTGATTGGCTTTTTGGTAACCCCTATATGGACTGGCAGCTACAGGAGAGAATGTTTGGCAGGACATATGTTTTTTATACAACCAAAACTTGCCTCTAAGCCATTAATTCAAAAATAAGCACCTGCTTTGAGGCCACTGGGAGCAACATACAAGGGGTTGGAGAGCAACATGTTGCTCGTGAGCTACTGGTTGGGGATCACTGATTTTACTATTGAGTGCATTTCTTAGATCTACCAGGCAGTTGTTATCTTGTGTTAGCTTCTATCTGGTTACCTTACTGCACCACAAGCCTAATCAAACAAACGATTTATGCTTTCAAAGTTGGCCACAGGGGGCTGTCATCTTGTAACTTTGTTATACATCTTTGCAAGACTAGACTATATACACATGCTCAGTGTGGTCTGGGCTTCTTAGGGATCATCATAAATCATCAGAAAACAAAGCTGGAGTTCTGCATGGCTGTTAAGTAAGGCAGGGGCTCCCCCTGCTGTTCATAAGTATGATTGTTTCCCTGCCAGAAGTAAGGGACTGTATGACAATTCCTATCCACAGCACTAAATGAAAGGAGAATTTCACTGTATACAGTCAGGTTTTTAAAAAAACTGGACACATTTAAATGGGATTTTATTTCTTTGCCTTTCCTTGCCCTTTAAGAAGAACTGCTGGTTGCTCAGAGAGGACAGCAGTTCTTCTTAATGGTATGATCTACAAGGCACATAGTTCTCTGTAGATCATTCCCTTAAGAAGAACCGCTGGTCTCTCAGAGAGGACACAATCTATGAGTATTCTGATGGTAAAGCAAGGCTACAGAAACCTTTATTCTCCAGTTCTATGGCTTAAACCTTCAGCAAACCTTCAAACATTGAGCAATAATCACATGGGTGCAACCACAGAGTTTCACAGGCAGATTAGCAACACCCTGTGTTAGTCCTGGCTGGGCAAAGCAAGCTGGTATACCTCAGGAAAATACTAAAATCTGTCTTGGGTGCACACATGAAATTTATAGTGACACAAATTATTCAAATGGAACCTTTGTTTCTTTAGGGGTTCCAATACAGGTTACTGTCCAATTGATGGTCCACGAATAGCAGAGCCACATAGACCAGCAGCTGTAGTCTGTATATAGTAAATTTTACTTCCTGCATAGTGCATTTACCCTACATCTGAGATATATATATATATATATATATATATATATATACCCTATTCTAAACATTAGTCCCCATAAGACTAATCATTATTTCTGGGTTATCCAAGCCCCTTGTGGACTACAAGGCTTTTAACAACAGATTCCAAACATTACAAGTTATTGAGAGTGAGGAATGTCAAGCTGAATGAGTTCCAGAGAAAGGCAATTCCAAGGCTTTGTCTCTCTCATACAGCGCTGGCATTTCCAGCCAAAATCTGTCAGGGAAAGAAAACACTCTTATTTTTTTAGGCTCATGTAGTTCTAAAAAGTGTGGTTTCCAAAAAAAAAAAGCATTTCTTAAAAAATGCTTCTTCATGATAACTGAAATAAAAACACTGCACTGAAATTGAAATATATACCATTTTCTCTTCCATTTCTTAGAAGGGGAAGCAAGAGGCCTGAATATGGCTGGTTTTAGGGTACTGCATAGATCAGTGGCATAACTAGATATTACTGGGCCCCACAGGAAATTATTTTTCAAGTCCCTAAAATGTCTAGAAGTTGACCTGGTTCACCAATATTTATTGAAATAGTATATGAATTAGGGTCTCTGTAACTTCTGGCCCCCCCTGCAGCCTCAGGGTCTGTTTCCTCTGTAGTTGCACCCCTGGCAGACATAGCATTTGCCCTAGGGTTTCAGTATCACAGGGGCGTCTTAGAAGAATGTTGATAAAAGCAAAACTATATAAATTTTTTTCAGGTTTTGACAGATATTAATAAATGCATTGGCTCAGATTCAGATTTTGAGTTGTAGTTTAATAGAGTAGGACCCCAGGATTATTGCAGTGCCCATGTGCTCAACTATCAGCCCCTTGATCAAGTGTCTGTAAAGGTACTGCTAATCTCGCAAGCGTGACGTCATTTCGCAACTTTGGAAATTCACTAACACCGACTTGCGCAACTTCGCACCCTTAGCCAGGCGAAGTTGCGCACTGACGAAGAATCGTAATCATGCAAATTCACTGAACGTTACCACTTACGCTAGACTTTACTTGGCCTGGTCAGAACAGGCGAAGTTCAATAAAACAGATAGGAGTTTGAAAAAAAAAATGGAAAATTTTTCTGTCCCAAAAAAACGCTGGCGTGTTTTACCATAATAGGGTGATAGTCTGAAAAAGATTGTTTTTTTTTGGGGGGGGGTTACCCTCCTTCCCCCCTACATTTCCTAACATATGGCAACACAACTATACAGGGGGCACATGTAGGGCAATAGGACAAATTTATTTTATTTATTAAAGGTTTCCTGGGCTTGTGTAGTGGAATGTATTGGCTGTAACATATATGTATGCAAATTAGGCATCGCTAGCGTAACTGCGATGTGCCTGGCGAAGTAACACTAGCGCAACTATGCTACCGTTCGCCGACCTGAGCGTAACTTCGCACTTTAGTGAATTTGCGTAGCGCTGGTGAAAATTCGCCAGGTGAAGTGCGGCGAATGCTAGCGAAGCCAACGATAGTGAATTTTCGCCGCTTAGTGAATTTCCCCCACAGAGTTGCAGTTGCAAATATTCTACCAGAGCCCACAGTTCCTTTATTCCACTAAATTCCGATACATTTATCCCCATATGCAAAATGGGGAGGATAAAGAAATGATTAACAATGAAATAATGCCATTATGATAGGAAAGCCGAACTCAGCTGAACCTTCCATATTCAGACTACACTTAAATCATATCATATAATGAAATATATGTGACTGATTTGTTATATAAGCACTGGCTATACATTGTACCTCTGCTTCTTCAACCTTTAGTAAGTCACTGCAACTTTTGTAATGATTTATCTGAGGTCAACAGGGACTTGTGAAGATAAATCTGTTTATTCACCGGATCACAATATATCTTTTATACAGCCACAGATGATAATTTCCTGGTGATAAAGGCAATATTCTGTTCTACATGTCACAATGAATATATTTATTGTAGGGAACCTGATTCAACTCCCCCCTCAATTAAAAATCTTGACTTCTATTGTTTTGGGACATCAAAATGTAAAGTTTTTTATCCAGTTTCTTCCAGATACGCCATCCTGACGGCAAGGCAGGGGAAGGCAGTTTGTGGAGATTGTCACCCAGCGACTAATCTCCCCGAATCTGCCCATGTGCCTCTACTATGAAATCTTGGCTCCATCCCTTTAAAGAATATCAACAATAATGTATGGCAAAGGGACAAAGCAAGGGAACTGTCCAAACATGTATGTAAATACTGCCATAGATAATTTTAGGAAAAGCACTTGACTGGTGTGAGAGTGATATGCATATCCAAGCAAAACAGACCTTTGCTTTCAGAGCCAGTCAGGGCATTTACATTTCTCCAAAAAGAGTCTTTTCCTTGGGATAAAAGGGTTTGGCAGGAGCTTGTGTGGTTTACATTCTTGACAAAGGGTCTAAAATGCATTCTCTTAACTTGTTTGTTTTCTTCCAGATACATTACAGCAACTTGGGTCTTTTTTTTGTCAGACAATGTTGTATACAGTTGGGCGTACTCAGAAAGAGATGATAGTGTGTGGACCAGAACGGGCTGATTAGATTGTATGGACTGGAGCTAAAGATCATAATTTGGGACCTTTCTGTAGAGGACTTGATCGACAGGTCAATATGGCGCTCTTCCAAATACAATTGTTCAAGCCATTGGAAAGAACCCATACACTAATGAAAAATGTATCTTCTAGGTCTAGAAGGACCAAATATATCCTGTGTTTTTCCTTGCATGATCATGTTTAATTGCACATTATAAACTTGTGAAATGAATAGGCTTGTGTTTTGCCTGATGTTTTCATTAAATCTACGTTTTTTTGTTATTTCTTGCTCCAAAGAAGGCAACATTTAAAAATGAAACTAAAAGCTACATTCTACTTCCTGATCCCAAAGAGCAAATTCAAATAAGCCAATGAACCGAGAAGCTCTGTGTAATAAGCTACTCTTTTATCTAAAATAAATAGGGATGCACCGAATCCAGGATTCTGTTCGGGATTCGGCCAGGATTCAGCCTTTTTCAGCAGGATTTGGATTCGGCCGAATCCTTCTTCCTGGCTCTTCCTGAATCTTAATTTGCATATGCAAATTAGGGACAGGGAGGGTAATCGCATTACTTTTTGTTACAAAACAAGGAAGTAAAAAATGTTTTCCCCTTCCCACACCTAATTTGCATATGCAAATTAGGATTCGGATTCAGTTCGGTATTCGGCCAAATCTTTTGCAAAGGATTCGGGGGTTCGAATCCAAAATAGTGGATTCGGTGCATCCCTTAAAATAAATTACTGTAGCTGGGAAAAGGGATGGGTTTATTTATAACGAGGGCTTTCATTGGACTGCTGGTTTGTTTGACTTTGCTATTTGGGATCAGGAAGTAGAATGTGACCTTAGATTTATTTTCAGATTTTAAAATAATAAGCAAAACGTATGTTAAGCACAGGCATTATTGCACCAATGCTGAAAAAGTGAGTGTACTGTCCATTTTAAGGCTGATGGCCACACTTAAAGGGGTGGTTCACCTTCAAGTTAACTTTTAGTATATTGTAGAAGGACCAATTCTAAGAAACTTTTCAATTGATCTTCATTATTTATTTTTCATAGTTTTTTAATGATTTGCAATTTTCTCCTGTTTCTTTGCAGCTTTCATATGGGGGTCACTGACACCATCTAAAAACAAATGTTCTGTAAGGCTACAAATGTATTGTTATTGCCACTTTTTATTACTTATCTTTCTATTCAGTCCCTCTCCTATTCATATTCCAGTCTCTTATTCAAATCAATGCAGGGTTGCTAGGGGAATTTTTACCCTAGGAACCAAATTGTTGACTCTGCAAACTAGAGAGCTGCTGAATAAAAAGCTAAATAACTATAAAACCACAAACAATAAAAAATGAAAACCAATTGCAAATTGTCTCAGAATATCACTCTCTACATTATACTAAAAGTGAACTCAAAGGTGAACAACCCCTTTAAAGCTAGCAATAGTCATACAGAAAAAATCAATTTATTGAACACAATTAGCAGACAGGTTCACAAAGAATGCACCTCAGTACAGTGGATAATATGTCACAGTAATGTCAAAGAATTGAGTTTCAGGCTGGCTTTTGTGCTTTCTATGGTACAGATTTGGAATCGGGTTTTCTTAACACCAACAACATGGGCGTATTGCCAGCAATTTGTAAAGGCAAGAATTCATCCCTAGAGGAGATTAAGTTGTCGTAGGCTTTCCTGTTAAAATTCCCTGAAGCACAATATTTGGGTAAAACAGAGACAGAATAACTTTGTTGAATTTTATCTTGATCTCAGTTGAAGGAAAATTTAGAGGCTTGTTCGAGGAGCTACAGTAGATGCCCAGGAGGATATTGTCTAGTGATCTCCTTGAATAAAATGCTGACAAATAATTAGCAAAAGGGGCATGGTACTCTGAATGTTGTCTGTTAGCACCTAAAGAACAGGCTTGGATTCCATAGACGCAAACCAACCCATAGAGGCCATATGAAAGGAAGCTGTAGTCAGAGTATTGTATGTATGTATGTATGTATGTATGTATGTATGTATGTATGTATGTATGTATGTATATTCTATTTGTATAGTGCTCCTTGAGGGCAAAGCACTGTACAGCAGAACAATAAATTAGTAGAACAGGGGGTCATTACAATAAGTACAAACAAGTATATAATTATAAAGTATAGTTATAGTACATATTAAGTGCTTATTGTGAAGGAGACTAAAGGATGGATGTCCTTGCCCAGTAGAATGTACAGTCTAAATGGGAGGGTAACATAGAGACACTAATCAAAGGGATATGAAGTGCTATAGGTTACAGCGGGTGACACCAGGCCAGGACTGGCAATCTGTGGGTTAGGGCAAATGCCGGATGGGCTGCTATATGGTGCCATAGAAAGTCAGTATTTAGTGGGCTGGTGGGGACTGTTTGGGCCTCTGTGTACCTGAAATGACAGGGCCTATTTTGATTCTCAGTCCAGTCCTGGGTGACACTGTCATATAAGTGCCAGTTCCCAGTTCAGGTGTTATGCAAGTGCTCCAAGAGGTAGTCTTTGAGTTTAGATTTGAAGGCATTGATGGAGGATTCTCTCCAGAGAAATTCAGGAAGGAAACAGCAGTAGTAGTGGAGGGTAGAACTAAGCGGTTGATCTGAGAGGAGTGGAGGATTTGGCCAGGAGCATATAGAGAGACAAGAGATGAGATTTAGTTATGTGCAGAGGAATTAAGGACTTTGAAGGTTATAAGGAGGAATTTGTAGGTTATTTGTTTTATAGGAAGCCATGAGAAGGACCTCAGCGGGGGAGGGGGGTTGTAACCTTTTGGATGAGAGTAGAAGTGTTCTGGCTGTCCTAAGGCTAAGGCCAGATGGGGAGATTTGGGGGCGATCCGTCGCCTGGTGACTTCTTGCCGCAACGGATAGCCCCCAAATCTCCCCGAATAGCTAGGCTTAAAAACGCCTGCGCTTATTCACACGGAGCGGCGCTATTTTAAAAATCGCTCAAAATTGCCTGGTGAGAAGTCGCCAGGCGACGGATCGCCCCCAAATCTCCCCGTCTGGCCTAAGCCTAACTCCCATCTATCCCCTCTACAGTCTGGCAGCAGTGTTTAATACAGACTGTAGAGGGATAGATGGGAGTAAGGGAGGCCTGAACAGTAAGTTCAATGTTATAAAAAAAATTGTGTGGATGGGGATATTTTTTACTCTGATTTTGATTAATTTATAAAAACTTGCTTCATGGCATCTTTGATTCATTTAGGGTCAGAGCAATTGGCTTTAAGAACCTTTAGCTGAGAGGTTTGTTTACTGCAGCATTGCCTTAGGAGGTAAGAGACCAATTTAGCAGCAAAAACATGAAACCACAAACAACTTCAAATATTTAAATATATGAAAGCATAACTTTAATGCAACAAAGTAACAGAGCAAGTTAAAAAATAAAAGTGGTTTTGGCTAGTGATGGGCGAATCTGTGGCATTTCGCTTCACCGAAAAATGCACAAATTTTCAGCGAAATTCGCGAAACGGCAAACAAATTCGCTAAATGAGTCACGCTGATGTTTTGTCGCACACCCAAGTTGACGTGCGCTTATATTGACGCGCATCAGAATAAAACTGTCATGTGAAATGCATACCCCCAACAGGTCCCTTTTTTTGGAGGGACATTCCCTCTTTTGACAGCACAACCTGCAGTCCCGCATTTCATTTGTATTGGAAAGTCCCTCTTTTCTCTGCACGGAATAGCCAGAAAAAGAAAGAAGTTTCTAACTCAATTGGCTTTTGGCAGAGAGCCTAGAAGAACAGCTAACAGGTGCAAAAAAGATGCTTTTTAACAATTTTGATATAATAAAATAAGTAATTGATTGTATTTGTAACAGTTTAGATACGGAGAAATATATTCAAACTTTCATAATCTGCCAAATTTGGTAAAACGAACATGTCAATTAGTGGGTGTGGTCTAAATGTTGCAGCGTTGCGTATGGAAAAAAAAAAAATTCTGTCCCTCTTTTTACTTCCAAAATGTTGGGAGGTATGGAAATGTGAAAAAAAAATGGCATCTTTTGCTTTGTGTGTGAATGTGCTGAATAGCATTGGAGTCAATGAGAAGAGCAATTTACACGCGTGTGTCACTTAGTCACTTAGTTACACACATGCCCTTTATTGTTACTGGACTCTTATCTTTTCAAAAGAAAAAAAGGCCTCCCATTTTGCCAGCTTCTTAAAAACATCTGTGATTATTATTTAAAATAGTGAAAAATTAAAAAGGCATATTTTAATATATATTCATTTATTTTTAAAAATATTTTTCACTGCACACTGCTGTTTTGAAGTGAAGCGGCGAAACGAAACATGCTGCAAATTTTTGTGAGAGTTTCACCAAAACTTTCGCCATCGGCAAATGACGGAAATTCGCCGAGAATTCACCTAGGGCGAATTTATTCGCCCATCACTAGTTTTGGCTGTGTAATCTAAGCACAACCTCAAGCACACTGATACGTCCCCTACCTACAACTACTTCTCTAAAGGAGCCCCACAATTCCTGGGGCTTTGAGCATTTGCTCTTTACTTATGTTAAAAAGTCATTAATGGCAAGTTTTGTTTTAATTAGGAACTTGTTTTGGCCACGTGTTGCAAGTCCCAACAAGAGGAGAAATTTGCTAAAATTATACAGATGTGGAAGCTACAAAGTACATGAAATTACAAGGTGTAGGTCGTATCCACCAGAGCTAAGAGGCTTCCATCATAGGTCTGGTGAAAGGCAAAGTATAGCCAATCCGTTTCCTAATGCCCATTGGTGAATGACACACGACTAACCTCAAGCCTCATTAAACGTACAATGCTTGTTAATATGCAATTTATCTTAATTGCACAGGACATGACTCAAATCTTGTTTGTTAAATCTTGTTTTCCCCATAACCACTTTGTTTATCCAACACGACAAGCAGTGTTGCCCCCGTTGTGTGGCACAGCTTGAGCAGATTACAGATGGGCATGAGTGCAGGTTAGGCACACTACAGGGCAGACAAAATGCCTTTTACATTTATATTTCTACAGTGTTTCTAATCGGCCCAAGCTGCGCCAAATTCTTTCCTGTGAAAAACAGGACAGTTGGGAGGTATGCAATTCAAAGGATTCTGTCATGATTTTTATGATGTAGTTTTTATTTTTTTTTTACATTGCAAATAATTTACTCTACAATATAAAATGTAATTCCTGAACAAGCAAATGTATTTTCTTTATTTGTAATATTGGTGTGTAAGTGCATCTGAGGTCATTTTGCCTGGTCATGTGCTTTCAGAAAGAGCCAGCACTTTAGGATGTAACTGCTTTCTGGCAGGCTGTTGTTTCTCCTACTCAATGTAACTAAATGTGTCTCAGTGGGACCTGGATTTTACTATTGAGTGTTGTTCTTAGATCTACCAGGCAGCTGTTATCTTGTGTTAGGGAGCTGCTATCTGGTTACCTTCCCATTGTTCTGTTGTAAGACTGCTGGGTGGGAGAGGGAGGGGGGGTGATATTACTCCAACTTGCAGTAGAGCAGTAAAGAGTGACTGAAGTTTATTAGAGCTGTAAAACTCTAGCACCTTAAGCAGTATAGACAGTACTGTGTATGCACAGTATAACTCATGTACACAGTGACATCTACACTTTTTCTTTTGACAGTATCCCTTTAAGTATGCGTTTTATTTATAGGAACAAATCTGATTCACCCCCTTTTGGTGGGGTGGTCCTGGGGTGTAATCTCTGTGTGTAATCTGCACCCAGCGTTGGACTGGGGGGCCCAGGGTCCACTGGCACTGCAGCACAATCCATCCCCTGAGCCCCCAACTTCCCCCCAGGACCCCCATTCAGCCCGCCAATACCCCCCCTGTGCACCACAATTACCTTGGAGCAATCAGGAAAGGAGGTGTAAGTGGGAATGCAGGGAGCAGGGCCCAGGATCTAGGCCAGCGGGGCCCAAATGAGCCGATGCACAGCAGGATTCTGAGTTGGCTGCCTCCTGACTCACTGCCTGAAACGTATAATTTATGTTCAGGTGCAGTGAGGACAACACCAAGGCGCATACCAGGTTCCTCAGAAACTCAGTTCCATGCAGGCAGCTATGGGCAAAATGGGCCTGCATATGGGCCATTAAACCAAAGACCTAGGGGCCCGCCAAGGCTGGGGCCCACAGGGTCCGACCCTGTTAGTGCAGAAACCTTGTTTACAAACTGCCATGGAGCAGTTAGTGGTTACAGAAACTTATGGGGTGCATTAATATAGCAATTGTCCTGCCTTTTTGACCTGTATGTGTCCATGAACTGGAAAGTATTCCTACATTAGTTACTCATCTTGTGCTTATTTGTCATGTTTCATTGACATTTGCATTGTATCTTTACTCTTCCTGAAGAGTCAGAATGTGGCACAGAACCTGAGATCCAAATAAATGTCTCTGCCTAACCCACCTGCTGTTTACTCTTGGGGTGGAACTATTCCCACTGGAAAATTCAATTCGAATTTCATTCGCATGTGAATCGAATACAAATTACATTTTTGGGTCATACCCATTTGATCAAATTTTAGACAATCAATTTTTTTCATAAATAACCTACCAGTCTAATTGTGGGTACATTTGGATTTATTAGAGTAAAACATATCACATACATTTGAAATTGGACTTTTGATAACTCTTTCTATTAGTTTTCATCCAACCAACGAACCATCTTGCTGGGTATCTTGAGTATCTTGGGGAGCCAGTAGGCATTGTCCCTAAGTGTCTTGCAGTCTGGGCTTCCCTGTCCCGGCTCCTATCCCCCCCAATTTGTGAAACTCTGTTCTAAATGATGTCACTTTGTCAGAGCAGTCATGGCTCATATGAACAAACACTTGGCTAGGAAACCCTACTTAAGAATAAGTAATAGTCAAACCTTTTTTTTTTTTTTTTTTGGTTATTAACAAAGAAACATATAGTACAGTTAGGGAAGGCAGTACATTTTTAGAAAAGAGGGCAACACTACCCTGGGTTTTCTTCTGGGTCCCAATGACCGAATAGGGAAGCAGGGCTTGACGGGGATTGGAGTGAACCAATCCCCGCCCTTCTTCCGGTTAGCTGGGTCCTGATTGGCTGGCATCCCGGGGAGGCGTGGCGCAAAAGGGAAAGCCGCGCGGTTTTACCTCATTCGGGGCCGGGACGTGGAGACGACAGGACGCAGCATCCCACCCCCCCTCCCTATAATAGAAGTTTTGTCGCAGTTGGCGGAGGGTACCTTGGCAAGGAGCCCCAGGGCAAGTTAAAAGGGAAGTAGCCTGGTAGGCCTGGGTCCTCATGGGAGTTATACAGCCCGGTTTAGGGTTGGGAATGGTACAGGAATCAACCCAGGCAGTTGGGGTATAGCCCCTCCCCCCTTTTCTTTATAACTTAAGTTTGTTATACAAACGTTTGATAATGTTATTATATTTGTTTATCTGTTAAAGATTATTATATGGAAAGAATAAACAGCTGGGGCCATCTCTCTCCAAACCAGTGGTGTTGTGTATTATCTAGGGTTTGGTGTTGGGCGGAAGGGATTGGTGCATAATCGACAATACACCCGTCATGTTAAAATACACTTTGGCTGTTTCCTCTGCTGCTTATACATTTGACATTACATGGAGAAAACAGACAAATCTGCTTTTGTGCCTTTGCGTCTGTAGGAAAAAGGTCCCAAAACTCACACTCAATGTTCTGTCCAAAATGTTTAAATCATGTGAATGTTTCTGTAGGCAGCCAGTCCACCTCAATTCTTTATTGCCAATTTAGCAACTTACAGCATCTGAAAAACCTCTTAATAGTCCCCAGGCTTTTATCTTGGGTTATGTGCAAATCCGATCATATTCACAGCTCTTAGGAGAGTAGTCTAGTTGAAAGTTCTGTACCTAATACGTTCATACTGTGTAACCTTGTAGGGAAGCAGGACATCTTGCCCTTGGCATGTTATTGCTTCCCGATAAATATGCCATTACTCAGTACACTGCCTGTGAATCAATATTATGGAGCTGAAATACACCCAAGTAAAGTGTTCTTGGTCATGTCTATGGTGTATACAAAGTGTAAACTGTGCAAGATTTAGCATTGAGGGCATATAATAGACATTGCTTTGTCATTTTCCAAACTGGGAGTTTACACAGACTTGCAAGATAATAACGTAATAAAAATAATGTATTTGCTCAAATTTTACAAAATTCTCTACGGTGTTACTTCAAAAAGGTATAAAATACAATTGTTTCACATTATTTTTAGCAGTAGCTTTTCATTTTTTTGTCATTGTATTTGTCATGTATTTGTCATAGGCAAGTCACAGGTCTGGACTGGGAGTCAAAATAGGCCCTGGCTTTCCAAATACAGAGAGGTCCAAACAGCTCCCCACCAGCCCACTAAATAGTGGCTTTCTATGGCATCTTACAGCAGCCCGTCTGGCATTTGCCAGAACCCACAGATTGCCAGTCCGGGCCTGGCAGGGCATTAGTAACCACCAGCAGTACTACTCACTAGCAAGTGTCCAGTCATGAGCGAGCGAGACCCTCACATTGGTGCTTTTCAGGAGATATCTCTATTCTTAAGCCTGGCCACTTGAGTCCCTATGCTGGCAGATGACACCCATGATTTCTCTTTGAAATTCTTTAAATGCATTTTAAAGCCAATATAGGGCAAACTAGTGCAAAAGAGCTGCTGCTCACAATAGCATTACTTTTTACTCAGCAAGTCCTACCCCTTGGATTGCATATCAAGCACTAAGGGAATCTACTGTATAAAGGACAGGGTGTGTTTTTATATGTTTGACTGTATGGTTCAACTCTCAGTTAATAACTACATGTCCCCATCCACAATCACAGTAAAAAGGGTAAGTGTTATTTTCTAATAAAGGCATTGTGCACTCAAATGTTCCAGCAGATCTGTGTTTAGTACAGGAAAATACTGATGCTGGCATGGATTTGCTATGGGGAAAACCTAGGTAGCTGTCTAGGGAGTGTTCCATTTATGACCCCATTCAGTTGGCTGTGCCCCCAGTAGAAGACTTGGTTATAAATAAAATAGATTAGGCAATCCAGTTCAAGTGCTGATAACTGATAATCTTTTATATGGTTTCTGACAATTTACCCTTAGTAGCAGTGAACGTTCTTATTTAGCAATTTTATATCACAATCACTTTGTTGGAAGAATAATTTTGTGTCTGTGACTGATGAATTTATAGAGGCGCCAAAAATACTGTATTGCAACATGAATTTGTTACCTTGCCAGTGTCTACAGTGCGCGTCATTAACCCCCATTTTTTTTTCGCCAAAGGGTCTTGGAATTTGCTGGCTGTATGAAATGCAAAATATGATCTGGCAGATTTGTGGGATGTTACAGGAATAATTGTGTCCAAATTCTTTGTGTCCAGTGCTTCAACCATAGAGAGTTTCTGCAGGCAAGGCTGAGCAAAGGCATTACTTACATTAACAGAGAATAAAAGGTGTGATTCACCTTTCAGTTAAATTTTTGTATTTTACAGATTTCTAAGCAACTTTTCAGTTGGTCTTCATTATATATAGCTTTTTTAATTATTTGACTCTTTCCAGCTTTTAAAAGGACCCCATCTAAAAACAAATGCTCTGTAAGGCTACAAAAGGCAATGTTATTGCTACTTTTTATTACTTGTCGTTCTATTCAGGCCTCTCCTATTCATATTCCAGTCTCTTTTTGAAATCAATGCATGGTTGCTAGAGTAATTTTGGATCCTAGCAACCAGATTGCTGAAATTGCACTCTGGAGAGCTGCTGAATGAAAATCTAAACAACGCAAAAACCACAGATAATAGAAAATGAAAAACAATTGCAAATTGTCTCAGACTATAACTCTCGACATCATACTAAACATTAAGTCAAAGGTGAATGTAACAGGAAGTGATGAGTAAAAGACCCCTGTCCATTCATTGGCTGATGTCACCTAGCATGTATGTGTGTCCTTGGTTTGTGTGTGAGCACAGTGGCCCATACTTGCCAGAGGGACAAACTTCAGCATATTTTATTGAAAGAAATATATATGTAAACTATATATGCTGCTGGATTGTCTCGTTGCTGTGGGGATTTTAGAACAAGTTGTTTTCCTGTTGGCTTTAAATATTCCTGAGATGAAGTCGATGCTGACAAGCATTCTGAGAAGCACAATGGTATCTGTAAACAATGATCCATGTTCAGTAAAGAAAAACAAATGTTTTGGAACTTGTTTTAAATTACTGCTGGGAAGACGCATTTACAAGCTGAAAACGCCTTTTTTTTTGTTTCAAGAGAAAGGATTTGGAATTACATTCTGAACCAGTCCATTGTCTAAGGGTAAGCAACAACCCTGTCCTTATGTTACATCTTATAATCGAGGTGATGACCCCTCGCTCTAAGGTAATTGTCTATGTTTTGCTTCTGATTAGGTCTGACGAAGCGTGGCATTGTGCCCTGGCCACAATGGCTTGTTTTTACCTGTATCCTGTGAAATAAAATGAACAGTTACACATCTTTTTTTTTTT
>CM044444.1:7082494-7114719 GCA_024363595.1 Xenopus borealis | reverse complement strand
CCTTAAGGACTCGCACCTCTCCCTTCAGACTCTACAGCGCCCCCTACTCAATCCTTGACACATCCCCCTTGTACAATTAGAAAGAATATTTTGATCAGAAGAATATAAAAATTATCTCTGTTGGTCTAGCTGGGCATCTCCATTTACGTCATTTACTGCTTTTCACCCAATAATATGTCAGTACTCCAGTTTTCACAATGACACAGGAGGCGCATTCTCCACCATTTTTTGTAGCCTAAGGAACATGCCATTGGTTTATATGGAAATAAACAAAATTTATTTTCCAGATGACATACTCTTCAGCCACGTGAAATAATGTGATCGCAATACAAAGGATCAAAGAAATAGTATTCTTGGTTTCAAAGTATATTTTTTCATCTATAAATCCTTGTGACTAAGAGAGTAATATTTGCATAAAGAATAAATAAAATAAAATATAAGTTTATTAATAGATATATATAGAATATAGTTGCATCATAACATGGAAGCAAACGTCCAAATAGCCATCGCAGTGTGGGAATTGTCTTGTTTATTTTAATATTGAGCTACATCGCTAGTGATATAGTTGTGATAAACAGGAATTTCTACTACTATTTTCACCCCAGCGATACCCTCGTAGCCTCTCCCTTAGTAAGTCAATGTATCCGTTTGTACATGAATGGCTTGTTTATCACAATGGCTAGGATAGAGCCAGCCTTATCTCCACAGCAGGGCTGTTCAAGCCATTTCTGGGTAAATATTACAGGTGCTAGGAAGGCAGCAATAAAGTTTCAGGTTGAAGCTAGATCTTGAGATAGCTTTGATATGCCGGCTATGGCTCAAAAGAAATCAGATACCATGTACTGTACAGCTTATCATCTAACCATCTCAAAGGCAGGAAACTATTATATATATATATATATATATATATATATATATATATATATATATATATATATATATATATATATATATATATATATATATATATATATATATACATAAATAGCTGAGGTACCCAGTGTTGACCAGGAAGTAAAATAAAGAATCATTCACTCTGCATTTCAAAACATATATAATACTGGGAAGATTTCAGACACAATGGAATGCCACCATGCCATTGGTCAGTCAGGTAAGTAAGCCTGTACCCGGCATTTCCCAAGGAAATCAATTAATAATTAGTGACGACCCCTAAGCTTGGCTTCTCAACAGCTGCTCAGAGCCCACTGAGCATGTGAGTGTCACAGACACTTTCCAAGATGGTGACCCCCTGTGACAAGTTTGAAGTCCTGGATCATTGCTGCTATTGACAAGCTGAAACTTTAGCCTTGTGCAATAAGTTCAAAATATAAAGTATGGCATTTTTAGCCTAATTCGTTTTCAGGGTTTACTTCTCCTTTAAGACCTGCCATAAGCACGACATGCATACTAAGTAGTATTCCAGGGGAATGTCCACATGTTGTCCACTATACCTGTCCTTCTCTAATGCATTGCCAATGAACCCAGGCAATGTGAGGTGCAACTCTTTGCACCTGTTGTTTGCACTTTACTCTTTACATGGTAAACGAGACAAAATATTTTATGCAACCTTCTTGGAAACTAAGGGGGTTGCTTAGAAATTTTACTATGAAAAGCGAGCAGTTGCAACGATTATACTTTTTATATATACAATGTTACTTTCACACCTGTTTGAAGCCCTATAATAATGATCCATTTAACAGCAGCCACACTTGTTTCATGCCTGGTTGTTTATTCCCATCCCGCAGAATAAATTATATAATCTCTGAAGGCAAATGCCTGTTGTGGTTGTGGAGGGTGCGTAACATCAAAAGCATCCGTCCCTTTTGCAGACACTTTTCATTTTAAAAGGTATCAATTAAAACACTGAAATGCTCTTATCTGAGAAGGAACAGGCGTACATTTACTGAGGGGAAGGAGGTTACAGCCAAAAAAAAACAATGTTTTTGAAGGTGCCAAATAGCAAGCACTGAAGCATCGACTTTGCAGTTTTGAACTACAAATATCAGCATTGGCCGCAGGCAGATTTTTGCACGTAGTTCTGTTTAAATGAATATCAGCAGCCTCCAAACTGTAGGACTGTCCTCATAGAGGAGCTCCAAGGGGATGAAGCCCAGTTATGGAGAGATTTTGGGTTAACTGCTTCGATATCCTTTCTTAGATATCCCTAGAGACTCTGAAGATTGACTGATACAACCATGCCTTCCTATATTTATATACATGTGAACTTGTCATGAGATAAATGGAGCTCGATATGAACAAAGGGCCTTAACCCAAAAGGTCTGAAGACCTCCAAGCTATATAGAACAAACTCAGTTGTATTCTGAGCCGAAGAACCAGTGTCTCTGCTACCTCTAACCAAATACAGTTGCTTTTTAGGATATTGTCCCTCCTTTTTTATTGTTTTCAGTGGTCCAGTCTCCTGTAGTCCTCATCTCACTTCTTTCCATAGTGATAAGTGGGACATGCGTCACGGAAGTAGTAGTGACAGTTGGACCTGCACTCTGAAACCTTCACTAGAATTCATTTTGAGAACATTTCCCACAAAAAGCTCTAGTATTTCCAAATGAAAATACAGAAATGATTATTTCTACATGCTTTTAGGCCATGTTTGTTTCCTGGTGACACTTTAAAGACATCAATTGAAAATCCCGTGTCATAAGACTTTTCCCTGGCTGATAGGTCTGCAGGTATTGGTGTTTTTCCTGGGAGGCAGTGGCAGGGTTAATGGGCAGGATCAGGGCCGGATTTACCCCTAGGCCTGCTGTTGTATGTCGCCCCTGTCCCCTCCCTTTTATTTTCTCAAATTTTCATCAGGATGGAGCAATGGGAATTGGCATACAGGAAATTTTCTGAACCAGTTTGGATGTGGTTGGGCAGCATGCTGCCCCTAAAATCCTGCCGCCCTAGGCCCGGGCCTAGGTGGCCTCTCCACAAATCCAGTCCTGGGCAGGCTCTAATGTTATTGGCTCTTCCACTTAATGGTTAATAGCCAGACTCTCAGATTCCATTTGAGGCCTCCATCTCTCCTGCAAACCACAGTTGGAGCTGTCGTCCTGTATTTGTCTTTCGCTAACCACAGAACCAATGAAAATTCCTGGAAATTTAAACAAGAGCAATGTGTTTGTAATTACGAATTTCTTTCACTGGCACGGCTATGTAGGGCCCAAACTCTCCAGGTCTATGTCTTGCCCAGACTCACCCTCCAAAGGCAGGTTCGCATTCTGTCACAGGGCAAATATCTTCATCTTGTTAATATACAATGAATTACAGTGTACTGGTTGCTACTCCTGCTGAAATAACTCCTTCAGAGGTGAGGACTCCTTGCATGGATTGATTTAACTTTATGCAGAGCTAGAGGCAGCAGCACCAGGAGATGAGGTCCCCAGGAGAATTATGTCATGAAAGGAGATTAAATAATTTCCCACAATTCTATTGGGTTCTTCTTCCAATTCTCATTTCTCTGCTTTCCCATAATAACAGGCATGCACGGTGCTCCACTGTGGAATGCAGGGCAATTGCTTGGCATGTGAAACTGCACCTTGCACCAGGGGGCACACTCAGGATCCTGCCTAGGGTTGCCACCTTTCCCCCCCACGATAAGGAGGGGAGCTGTAACATAGCAGGACCATGACATAAAGGGGTGCAACTGTGCCATTAGGGTTGCCACTTGGCCGGTATGCTTTTATAATAGTATGAACAGGTATGGGACCCATTATACAGAAACCCTTTATTCAGGAAGCTCCACATTACGGAAAGATCATCTCCCGTAGATACCATTTTATCCAAATAATCCACATTTTTAAAAATGATTACCTTTTTTCCTGTGGTAATAAAACAGTCCCTTACACTTTATCCAAACTAAGATATAATTAATCCTTACTAGAAGCAAACCCAGCCAATTGGGTTCATTAAATATTAGATTTTCTAGTAGAAGAAGGTATGAAGATCCAAATTAGAGAAAAATCCCTTTTCCCTTATCACCTTTCCCTGTGGCTGAAGCTGGAAAGGGGGGCGGGCCCATGACGTCGGTGGGCAGACCCTTGACGTAGATGGGCGGGCACATGACATCATGGGGCGGAGCTATGACAATGCAATTGCCGATTGGCCGATCGCGGCGTCAATCAAGCTAATCCCTCCTTATTTGGAAAACCGGGCAAGAAGCATTCACCCGGGCAGCCTTTCAAAATACCGGGCTGTCCGGGTCAAAAACGGACAGGTGGCAACCCTAGGGAAACCCCAGGTCCCAAGCATTCTACTGTATTTATTTGAGCTTTTGCTTACAATTTACAGGGCCAACAACAGCAAGAAATGAAAATACACCTAATCCATGTACACAGAAAGGCAAACATATGCACATTATTGTATCACCAAACCCTGAGTCAAGAAAATGCTTTCCAAAAAGTTACAAATCTGCAGCCCAGAGTCGGCTCAGACTCTTTCTTTCCTTTAAATGAAGTTGTGTAACAAAATCAGCTGAGATTTTTCTTTGTTGTCTGTCGTGTCACATCTAATGCCCGCATCTGTCAAATGAGTGACTCCTGTTTAGTAACAGAGCCAGTCTGGGGACTGAGGTTAGTATGGAAGGGGCCCAAGGTAGAGTATAGGTAGGGGACACTTTTTTTTATTCTATTACTTTGAATATTTGAAGTTAAAATAGTCTTCACAGTAAAAAAAAAAAAAAAAGCTATTTATATCCTATTGCCTGTTAGTTGCAGTTAGTCTGCTGATGCTGAGCCTCGACGTTCTGATTAAAAAGAGAATATAGAATACTCAGTACGCCCAGATTTGAATTCTGTTGTTTCATTTGGACAGGTTTAAGAAATGTTTTCATACAAGAGTTTCTGCAATGTACTTTTAAAGGACCAGTGACATCAAGAAATTAAAAAATAAATTTGTTAGTATACATGAAAAAATAAACTCTGTTTTCAAGTGAAGTACATTTTACTGATGCTTTGTGCATAATAACTATATAATGGCACACATGAAGTGAGTGCACCGATACAAATGGCCCGGAGTGCACCGATACAGCGCCGGACAATACATTAGCATAGCACTGGGAATTAGCACCTACAAGCTCTACCTTCCTGCTGTCTCAGCATTTGACACCTTTCTCGAGTACAAGTCCTCATAACTCTCCCAGGGGCCTCAATGTTCCAATAGAAACACTGACACCGATTCACTGGGGTGAATGCTTACATGAGCCCTGCGCTGAGAGAGAGCAGAAGTCTCTGTTCCATTGCTTCTGTCATTGGCCTCTGTTTGACAACCACATTCAGTTGCTTCCCTCCTTTGACCTGTGTTCTACTTGTGCCATTATCAGATGGTTTTACTGTTACGACCATGAACATTCTCATTCATCCAGGTCATGGTATATTTAACAAAAGTAACTCAAAGCAACTGAACTTGCTGAGAAATTTTAATGAAGATGTTTCACTGCTCATCAGAGCAGCTTCTTCAGTTCAACTGACAGGGGAGTTCTCAGCATATAGACTCTTCCTCTAATCCAGTGATCCCCAACCAGTAGCTCGTGAGCAACATGTTGCTCTCCAACCCCTTGGATTTTGCTCTTAGGGTCCTCAAAGCAGGTGCTTATTTTTTAATTCCAAGGCTATTTTTAAAAACTAAAATATAGTGCCTTTTGTGTGCTGCCAGTCCACACAGGGGCTACCAAATAACCAATCACAGCCCTTATTTGGCACCCCAAGGAACTTTTTCATGCTTGTGTTGCTCTCCAACTCTTTGCACATTTGAATGTGGCTCACGGGTAAAAAAAGGTTGGGGACCGCTGCTCTAATCAAATCACAATGGCACATTGTAACTCTTCAGAGAGGTGACATCTGAAATTCACAGGTGTTGATTCTGTGATAGGATTACCAATGTGTCATGCAACTCCCCGACACCAGTCAATTGAACTGAAGAAGCAGTGAAACATCTTCATTAAAATTCTTCAGCAAGTCCAGTTGCTTTGAGTTTTACTGTTACCAATCACCAACCTCTGTTTTATTGCACCCCTTTCCAACCCCTGGTCAACTTTTACCCTGACCAGGTCCTGTTGTACTTACTTTAATAATCACCAGCCTTTTGGCACCCACTGTGTGTTATATATCTTTATATATAAATTTAAGTAGCCTTGTGTTACCTTTTGCGTTACATCTGCATCTGAAGTGACTCAAATCCCACTCCAAAACTGCTAAATAGCAATTGTGCTTGTGTTGTAATTGGGACTTGCAAACCAGTGAGCCAGAAACAATGGTAGACCAAGGCTAAAAATAATGATCTCTTTCCAAAATTGCACTTTGCACACTGAGCTTGTTCCTAAAGACCCACTGAAGTCCCCTTTGCACTGTAAAGTGTTCATGGCTGATTTTATCTCATAACAAGCTTTAGACAGACTTGAGTTCCCCAAGAATTAGAGTTGGATTAATGTCAGTGTGCCCCTAGCATACACCTGGTCAATGAATGCAGGAAAACTAGCTGATAGAAAAAAATACTCTGTGGAAAAGCCATGCAAGTAACATTCCCTTGGTGAGGCTGTATCAGTGAATGTTAATGTTGATCTGGTCTCTGCCATATAAGGTAATATTTTGATGGTCGGCTCTGGTTTCCAGTTTAATAAACCCTTAATCACTGTATTTGCCAATTCCCATAATAAACAGAAGGTAGCACACAAGGGCTGGTTGTATGCCTTCTACCCTTTTTTAGTAAAAAAAAGGACCTACCCTTCCTATGTTGGCCACAGTAGTAGATGTGGCACTTGATCATAGAGCATTGTCAAAACACACTGGATGCTGATTCAGTCAATCTTGGAGTCAAAAACAATGGACTCCCCAACTATTATCTGATCGGGGAATCCTCAGATATTGATTGGACAAGCTGGAAAATGCCATTGGTGAGGATCATATCAGGCTGTCGACAAAAGGGTCTTCATGAGCCTTCTAAATTATTGTAGTATATCAGCCAAGTTTGGCCGATCTCTTAGGTGTTAAATGGGGCAAAAGTGTTCTCATTTGGCAGTCTCACCAATGAGAATGAATCTTCACAAGTTGTACAGCTTAACTTCTCAGCACATTTTTTAATGAATATGTTTCCCTTAGAACAGGGGTGTCCAAACGTTTTGGCTTCAAGGGCCACATTGGAAGAAGAAAAATTGTCTGGGGGCCACACATGAAATACACAAACACTTTTGATTTGTAAAAGTAAAGAAAATACACACAAAAAAAACTAGTTGGGACACCTGGATATTAAATAGACTTATTATATTATTATTACAAACTGGGCAATGGGCAGAGTCCCCCTCCTCCTATATCCTTTGCAACATGACGTTTTCTCAAGAACTGAGCGTTTCAAACTGGGCCACATTCATATCCATCCTGGGCCGCATTTGGCCCTCGGGCCGCAGTTTGGACACCCCTGCCTTAGAAACATCCAAACCCATGATGTAGCTCTCGCGCTTGACCCATTGAAGCAAATTATTTGTACTCTTCAGCCGTTTCGGTGCCTACTCTAGAATTACATACATGGCATAGGGTAGTTACTGAGGTTTCTCTTTGGAGTCAGGAAAAAATAATTTGATTATTGGAAAATGAGTCTGGGCTGCTGATGCTTTAATTTTGGCCCAGGAACCCCAGTTTTTGCTAATACCAAGTGAATTGCCAAACTCTTCCTGGAGATGCTGGGAGTTCAAATAGAGAGCAGCTAGGAATATACAAGGGTCCTGACTGCACCCAAGGCCCCAGAATGTGAGAGGTGTCCATGCCCACACATATTTATATTTTTCACCTGCTGAGGGGGTGAGGGGATAGGAGATGCGGGTAGAGGGGTGGTTTGAGTAAACCTTTTCATCATTGTGGATATGTGGTTTTTAAGCGCTATAAGAGGATATGCAGAGTCCACAATACATGTTGTGTAGTTTCTACAAAATATTGCTGGACAACTTTTAGGTGAATATAACAATACATACAGCCTACACTGCTAGTCCAGAGGGTGCTGGGAAGTCATAGTATGGCTTATCCAACTATTTACGTGACTTGGTTTGTCCGTGGAGCAAAGCACCAACGTTGAGCATCTCAGTTCTGACCAATTTAATTTTGTGACTACAAAATTATTTTGTTCACACAATTGATTTTATGTTTAAAAAAAACTCACTGTATGCTCTTGAACAGCATGCACCAATTTTGACTTTACTAAATACATTTCACTTTTTTTTTTTTTTTAAATGGAAAAAAAAAATCTCAGCCTTGTGACAAGTGGGCACTTAAGTCTCCAGTATGGGGTTAATCCAGGTTGTTCCCTTTCACAGTGCGGCCTGTGTGAAAGTGATAGCAGCAAGCAGGAGCAGGTAGAGACTGGGCATGGATCCAGAAGTAATATTTTCCCAGGGATGAGCTGTGTTTGTAGCTGAAAATAAAGGTAAAAAGTACAAATTCTACATTCTTTTTCCTGTAGTCTCTTGGTTTTGTACCCTGGACACAACTGTGTTTTTCTTTGTGTGTCTGGGAGGGGAGTGTATTAATTTGACAAATTACTGTACCAAACCTGCCTTTTTGTGTCTGCTGTTTCACCCGACTGCATTTCAATGCAAAAGCCACAGACCAAGAATCCCTCCAGACAAAGCAGCTCCCACATCCTTCCTTGTCAGTAAACTGGTTTTGTGCAACAGGGGGAGGCAGATGCTGCAAAGGAGGCCTGCTGTAAGGATATAATGGGAATTGATTCGGGTTGGCTGTCTTTTAAAGAAACACTGTCTGGCCTTGGATACCATACTGCTACAGTACAGAGAGATGGACAAAGGGAAAAGACAAGATGGTGGCAGTGTTGTCCAACCTGTTTACAACAGCTACACAAATGATTCAGTTATTCAAGTACTACTATAGTTTATATAAACAAGCTGCTGTGTAGCCATGGGGCAGCCATTCAAGCACAGGATACACAGTAGATAACAGATAAGTACTACTATAGTTTATATAAACAAGCTGCTGTGTAACCATGGGGGCAGCCATTCAAGCACAGGATACACAATAGATGAAAGAGGAGGTATATTTATCAAGGAGTGAAGTTAAGAGTGAAGTTCCGCCACTAGATTCAAATTCTGCCATCTCCATTCATTTCTATGGGATTTCTAAAGGTGTATTCATCAAAGAAATGAATTAAGAGCTGTGGAATTTCACTCTAGTGGCGGAACTTCACTCTTTGATATATTTACTCCAAGGTCTAAAGAATCCCATTGTATACAACAGAGCTTATCTGTTAACTGCTGTGTATCCTGTGCCTTTTCTCCTTTTTCAGCTTTGAATGGCTGACCCCCTTGATGAAAAAAAATCAATAAAACCTTTGTAATTTTATTAGTGCTTTGTAAATCTACCCTTTAGTTTGGGTTAATATTGTAACTACACTTTTATTTAAAAAAAAAAAAAAAATACCATGCACCTGCCAAGCAGGTTTTGGGAAGCCTTGGTAGGTACACACCAAGCAACTTTATACATGTTTGATTGGCCTCTGTTTTCAATAGTTAAAATATTATGATCATTTAGGTCCAATTCAGATCAACATGATACAATTTCATTCCAAACTAGTCCCTCAAAGAAAAAGAGGAGCACTGGGTAGAGTCCTGCACAGGTCCATTTTTCGGGACCCGTACTGCAACCTTCATTCTGACCCGCTACCCGACCCGCAAGTACCTTATCCGCGACCCGATCCCCTACCCTCTGACCATCAAGAATCAGGAAGTGCTGTGGTTGTAACCCGGAAGTGACATCATCGGAAGTAGGCAGAAGTAGTCATCATCAGAAAAAATGACATCATCAACATTTTGCTTTTGAGAAGATCCGCAACCCGATCTGCCACCTGCAAATCCTGAAACTCCTATCTGCAACCCGAAGGGTACCTCCAGTTTTTGAGCGTAACCCTCGGGTACCCGCAGGACTCTAGCACTGGGTATGAAAGTGATTTAAAGGTCCACTTTAACCATGAGTCATAAAAGACTGAAACCTTGAGAGGCTCTGATATTGAGAAGGAACGTGCTATTGTAGCCTCAACTACACAAAATATTCCTTTAGCAAATGTAATGATGGAACTTCTAGCCACTTCTGTGACCAATAAACTCCAATATTCAGCTAGTAGCTGGCTCACAATCACCTTTCCTCCAGCAACATATCTTCTTTACTTGAAGTGCTACACCAGCGGACGTCTACAGCACCTCTCATGGTCATCCAAGCATCTAGGTGCTATTTACGGTCATACTTCAAAGTCCATTGGAGAGACTTATTATTATTTAGCAAAGGTTAATTTTCCAACAAGCTGCCCCCTTGCTGCCCTTTGCTCTTTCCCCTGCTGAGTTTTTTCCTGTGACAAGTTGAGTACACATCTACATTTCTAAAGAGCTTCAAACTGTGCCCAGGCTTC
Source organism: Xenopus borealis (assembly GCA_024363595.1). Lineage (NCBI taxonomy): Eukaryota > Metazoa > Chordata > Amphibia > Anura > Pipidae > Xenopus > Xenopus borealis. Next base: position 7,104,318 of record CM044444.1, on the reverse strand, counting down.
CAGGTGACATATCTAGACAAGCACCCCACCACATCCCCCCTTGTAGAAACCTGGCAGTCTCTCTGTGACTCCCCAACTCTCCACCCTTGCTCTGCTTGACTGCCTGGGCTGACGGAGATGCTCGCTTCATACTAGCTGCAACTGTAAGAGTATGGGAGAAGATGCATCATGGGTGAAAACAGCAAATGGTGGAGCAGTAACTGGGATCACAGAAAATATAAGGTCTGTCATGTATGGCACTTTAGCCATAGGATAAAAGCTTATTGATGCTTTTCAGACGTAAGATGTGTAACTGGATTGATACTTGATACCTCCATACCTGGATAAGGGACAACAGAAGTCTGATCCTTCTAACTAATGGTAGTTTCTCCCCTTTTTGAAGGACAGCTGCCATTGGTATTCTTCTTTGGTGGCAACATATAACACTTTTTCATGCTATCATTCATAGCCGTCCTTGGTGCCATGGACAAAGAGACTACCCCCTTTAATTTACCAATTTGTTGGTTCTCCTAAATACACCTTGCAACCCAGGGAAAAGGTCAATTAGGGTGAGATGTGGGATGAAACATTATTTGCTCCTCTGGTTGTTTCTTATATGTGTAACCTTGTTATTAGTTAAAAGGGGGCCTTGAACATCTTCCAAGGGGAACTTGAAGCCTACAACATCTGGTAACCCCTGGCATCTCTTTGTTTGGACTGAAATACTCAAGATTAGAAAATCTGCAGGATGAATTAGCAAACAAACACATCATGGCTTCTTGAAGGCCCAAGTATAATGATCAGTTACCTCAGATCCTGGAAGAGGATGGCAGGTCCAATGAGGACTGGTGGTAACTTGAACTCCTCTATGGCTCCGGTTTTCACCAACGCCCTTTTTGCGGCGGAGGCTGTAAAGGAGCCAAGCGTGTTACCGAAAGCGAAGTACCTAGGGATCAGGATATGGCGTAGTCAAATACAGGCAGAGGTCGGTTTCTGGCGGCAGAGAAGCAAAGTACCAAGAGATCAGGCAAAGGCATCGTCAAATACAGGCAGAGGTTGGTTTCAGGCAGCAAAGTTTCAGCAGTCAGGAAAGCAGGCAGAAGAGGTCAAAACCAGGAACTCGAACAACCCGGGCTTTAGCAGGAACTGTAGAAACAGAAGCCAGCATGGGCAAAGTGAGGAGGAAGAGGAAGGTATTTAAAAGACCATGAACCAATCAAGAGCAGGCTGAGCAAGGACGGACACATCAGGAACCAATAGGAAGATGGACGCTCAAAATAGACGTCATTGCGTCTAAGCGTTTTGGCGTGAGCGTCCATTTCATCGCGTGCGCCCAATTCGAGGCGCGCGTCCATTTTGACGTCGGCGACGATTCAGATTCACACGAGGCGCGTGACCGGCGGAAAGGGTTACACCAAGATCGAGACTTGCTGGCACAGGAGGATAAGCATGCAGAGAAAAATAAATGTTACAAAAAACCAACATTAATAGGTAACTAGTGATTGTTATAGCACTGTCTCTGAAGCAGTACATGCAAATTAACCTTTTGGCTGACATAAAGCTACAGTATAGAAATAAACATCAGGGAGAAAGATTAGTAGGCAGGCAGTAATGACCCAAATATTTCCTTTAAATACCTTGTATTGGTGGCAATGTCGCCTCAGAATGAATACAGCTTTTTGTGTTTTAACACAAAATTCTTTGTGTGCACCACATTGTGTTGTATGTTATGGCCTCAAAAATTGTGCTTAGAGGGAGCATTGATTGGTGTCAATTAAAACACGAAAGATACTCTCTGAAAATTAAATTATACAATCCCCATGCTCTGATTTTCTTATTTATTCCTAGTGATCACTACAGATTGGGCCTTGTTCCATTGTACATGTACAGTAACTAAAGTCTAAGGTATACCTCCCAACAGTCCCTCTTTTGACAGCTCAACCTGTAGTCCCTCATTTGTACTGGAAAGTCTCATTTTTCTCTGCACTGAACAGCCAGAAAAAGAAACAAAGTTTCTAACTTAATTGGCTTTTGGCAGAGAGCCCAAAACTACCAAGATGTTCAGATAAGATACTATGTAACAATTTTGAGATAAGCAAATAAGTATATACGATAACAGGTCCCTTTGGAAAAGTTAGACTCACCGATTAAATGGCAATTCACCTTCATTAGGTCTGACCTGGCGAAGTAAAGTCTAGGGTAAGAGGTAAAGGTCAGTAAAATTATCATCTTAGCGAATTAGCGTAGTTACGTCCCTGCGCAACTTCACCTGGCGTAAGGGTGTGAAGTTGCTCTAGTCTATCTACTTCACTAGCATATTTTCGCCAGGGACACTGTTAGTAAATCGGCAAAGTTGCGAAATTACGTCACACTGGTGAATTAGGGCTAGCCACCCTGTAGAAGACAATATTCTCATTTGCATGACTCATGTCTGGTTTTTACAATTTACCCAGTGCAACAAAAAATATATTGAGCATTAGGCAGATGTTTAATTATTCAGTACTGGGCAGTGTTAAAAACAGTTAAAGGGATCCTGTCATGGGGAAAAAATTTTTTTCAAAATGTATCAGTTAATAGTGCTGTTCCAGAAGAATTCTGCATTGAAATCCATTTCTCAAAAGAGCAAACAGATTTTTTTATATTTCATTTTGAAATCTGACATGGGGCTAGACATATTGTCAATTTCCCAGCTGCCCCAAGTCATGTGACTTGTGCTCTGATAAACTTCAATCACTCTTTACTGCTGTACTGCAAGTTGGAGTGAAATCACCCCCTCCCTTTCCCCCCCCCCCAGCAGCCTAACAACAGAACAATGGGAAGGTAAACAGATAACAGCTCCCTAGCACAAGATAACAGCTGCCTGGTAGATCTAAGAACAGCACTCAATAGTAAAACCCATGTCCCACTGCGTACTATTCAGTTACATTGAGAAGGAAAAGCAACAGCCTGCCAGAAAGCAGTTCCCTCCTGAAGTGGTGGTACAGCTCACATGACTGGGGCTGCTGGGAAATTGACAAAATGGCTAGCCCCATGTCAGATTTCAAAACTGAATATAAAAAAAATCTGTTTGCTCTTTTGAGAAATGGATTTCAGTGCAGAAGTCTATTGGAGCAGTGCTATTAACGGATGCATTTAAAAAAAAACGCTTTCCCATGACAGTTTCCCTTTAAGGCTTACTTGTCTAGTTCTGGTCTGGCCCTGACTACAAGGGCCCAATAAATATCAAACAAGCACAAACTGCATCAATAAGATTGGTGGTCCATTGGGCTGACCCATCATAAAAACCAACAAATTCGTGGTCATCCAAGACCGGTCAGCATCCCAGAACTGGGTCACAGACAATCCTGAACTGGGCCGCCGATATCAATCCGGCGGGACCCAATTGGGCACCCCGAAACCAGAATTGGACGCGGACCACTCTGACCGTCCCCAGAACCGCTAGATGGTCCCCAGACCAAAAAAGGTTGGGGACCCCTGATCTAAGAGGAAAGATTCAATATAACGGCTCCTTTTAATAAAGATGATTGTACCTTCACAGAAGCAAAGGAGAGACCTGCAACAACATTTATTACTATCTTCATATTTCCATTGGACTACTAAAAAATGGAACCAAGATGAGCGTGTGCCTTTAATGAATTATCTGTTCTGAAATTAGGTGAAATAAAGTCTCCTAGTAATTTCCATTGGATAATTAGGATAACTAAAATACATTTTAAACATAGGTTCTCCTTGAACACTTACCAGCCTCTTTTGATAGTTGAGTTGATAGTTGAGATGCAGGTTGTTTGTTCAGATACAGACGGTTTAAAAGGTTTTGAAAATTTCAGTTTGTGCCTAAGATCCAAGGTTTCCGAATTGTCTAGGCCATTGTGTTTAATACTGTGATAGTTAGACATAAATTATATGTTATGCAATAAATTAGCTCAATGGCCTGAGAACATAAAAGCTTTTTAATGTTCTTTCAGGCACAGAACACTCAGACTTTCTTTAATAGCAGTTGCAGGAACATTGCTTTCCTTAAAAGTTGTGTTGATTTATAACATACACAATAACTGCTATGCCGTGGCTTATTCTTTACACAGAGAATCCCTTACAACAGATGTACTGCCAAGCAAAGTCTCCTGTAGGCTGCCAGTCCACATAGGGGTTACCCAATGGCCAATCACTGCACTTATTTAACACCACCCAGGAACATTTTTCATGCTTGCGTTGTTCCTCAACTCTTTTTACACCTGAATGTGGCTCATGGGTAAAAAAAAAAAAAAAAAAGTTCGGGACCCCTGCCTTACATAGTCCAAAATTGTCCACGAGGCGTTCTTTAGCAGTGTCAAGGCTCCAGTGAAAAGAACCTTTCGGAGGACCTTTTATATTAAAGTTGGACTGGTTAACATATGGCCTTCAGCTGGATCCCACTGCTTTGCTGACACTTTAGATACACTATATGGTCAAATCTATGTCAGCAGCTGCCTGCTAAACATGTCATTCCATTAATATGAAGTTGGTCCTGTCTTTGCTACTGTAAAAGCTCCACTCTCTTGGGAAAGCTTTTCAGTAGATGTCAGAACATTGCGGGATTTGTTTCAATTCTTTTGTAAGAGTTCGGGCACTGATGTTGGAGAACAGGCTTGGTTGGCATTCCTAATCATTCACTTCAGTTGGCTTGAGGTCAGGGCTCTGTGCAGTTCTTCCACTCCCATCTATACAAACCCGTTCTGTTGGGGCCTTACTTTGTGCAATGGGGCATTAAGGTGCCAAAACAGGAATGAAACTTCCCCAATCTGTTGCCATTAGGTAGGAAGCAGAGTATAGTGAAGAATCTCACAGTTGCACCAACTTATGATGGCAATGACTGGTACTAGTAACTCCAATAATAATAAGTGGTGTCCACATGTATTTGGCCATACAGTATTCATATAATTCCACGCTACTAAAAGTAGGGATGCACCGAATTAACTATTTTGGATTCGGCCGAATCCTACGAGAAAGATTCTGCCGAATACCAAACCGAATGCTTATTTGCATATGCAAATTAGGGGTGGGAAGGAGAAACATTCTTTACTTCCTTGTTTTGTGACAAAATGTCATGAAATTTCCCTCTCTGCCCCTAATTTGCATATGCAAATTAGGGTTTGTATTTGGTTCGGCTGGGCAAAAGGATTCCACCGAATCCGAATCCTGCTGAAAAAGGCAGGATCCTGGCCAAATCCCGAACCGAATCCTGGTTTTGCTGCATCCCTAACTAAAAGCCATGATGATATAGTGAACAATCAATGTTGAAGTTCCACAGCAGCAACGTTTTTATTTACAGTCTTAGCTTACCATTTCTTAGTATACATTTTACAGACTTACACATCCACTTTTCAGGGAGAAGGCCAATAGAATATTTTTTTTTTAATGAAAAAAATTGTTCCTTTTTTCTATATTACAGCATAAATACAAAAGCTCTATACAATCTGCTCTCTGTAGCTTGTCTTTGTGATATCATGGTCAAAATACATGTGAGTTTTCTTTTAAGTTAACTTCAACCATTGGCCTAAAACAGCATTTTTTTTTTTTTTTTTAAACAGACTTGTTGGTAAATTTTCCATGATCCACTGTGTTTCAAGTGTGCTAATAAATTAAATCTGGGTTAGTTTTAGTAAGAAAGGAAGTATTTCTGTCAATATAGGGTGCATTTATAACAGAATTTTGCAATGACCTCCTCACTTAGATGACTTGCTGGTTGGTAGCATTAACCTTAACAGCAAGTTTTTTTTTTTGTGTTCTGTGTTTTTTTTTTTTTTAGAATCAATACAAAAAATAATTCATTGTAAATATATAATATATATATTTATACATATTTGGAATATATTTACATTTATATCCAGCAGCAGCAATGCTGTGTATGTGCTCTGGTGAAGGGATTAGAGGTGCTGGAATATATTTTCTCAAAATATTACAAAATTAACAAGAAAGGCAACAAGAAATGCTTTGCCTTGAGTCCAAGTGAATGATCCCCGTGAGACAAAGAATGTATCTGTGAACATCTGAAGTAGTTACAAGTTAAAATCCCGGCCTCCATACTGTCTCTGTGCTCTGCCACGCCAACAGCACTGCTGTACCGCCATTTGATGCACCCCCCTTGGGGAAACGTGAATACAACGGACTTTGCAGAATGCTGTTTTTCTTTTGCTAGCGTCTCCTCTTCAACTGGAATGTCCACATTCCTCTGGGTTCTGCAGAATCTGTCTATGAGACATGCAGTTTTAATAGGGGAGCTGCAGAACGCTTTAGGCTTCATGTCTTTACCACCCCGTTAACGTGTTGGAACTTGGGAAGGCAGGGGTCATGAGGCATGGGATCAGAAGAAAACACTGAATCATCACCGGAGGAGGAGGACGCGGAGCAGGAGGAATCAGGGAAGCTGGGAGAATACTGCTCCAGGGGAGCACTTAAATCGAGGTATTCCTGAGTTGGACAGAAAACAGAAAAATGATTAGTGACTTAAACAGGGAGAAAAACACTCTAGGTTTGCAGGGTTCTCTCCGGATTACAACTACAGGTTCCAATTAGGGATGCACCGAATCCAGGATTCGGATAGGTTTCAACCTTTTACAGCAGGATTCACAAGGAAGTTAAATATTTTCCCCCACACTAAATGCAAATTAGGATTCAGATTCGGTTCAGCGGAATCTTTCATTAAGGATTTGGGGATTCCAGCGAATCCCTAATAGTGGAATTGGTGCATCCCCAGTTCTAATACTTCTAATACCCAAAAACCAGAACATTCTTCTTTCATAGCATTGTTTATTGTATACGTATATATGCATCCAAGCTTTAAAGGGATGTCCGCTAGATATCTATTCTACTTATTTTATTTGCATGGTAAAGCATCATAGAGGAGATCTATCTATACCAAAAGGAAAGTCTACAGTTACTCTTTTATTCTGAATGGCCCAAAGGGGATAGACTAGTACACCAAAACAGATTTGGTTAAATTAATGCTTTCTTAGAAAACGGGTCTATTGATTTGAAAGAAAGCTCAATGTATGGCCAAAGTGAGCAAACTGAGTGCTACCTGTCTGCCACAGGCAGAAATATGCTCATGCTCTTCAAAACATGCCAGGCTTATGTGCCCTAAACAATTTAAAAAAAGTTTCAAAAAGCCCTTGATCAATGATGGCCGATATATGAAACAACGCTAACCTCATTGGTTGTGAGTGTGAGAATGCGATCCAGATCTTCCACCAGTTGCTTGAAGGTGGGTCTGTGAGAGGGGATGGCATGCCAGCAATCCCTCATCATCATGTACCTGCAGAGTAGAAGAGAGAAGGGAATGAAGCCGTGCAATCTATTTAGACAGAAGACAACACACTGTACAAGGAGACTAAGATCAAATCATAATCTGTATCTATGAAAACAAGCTTCTATTTCAGCTCCAGCAGGGGAATAAATGGTTAGTATAATGTTGAAATTCTCTAGTAGTCTGCTGCTCTAGTCAATGGAAAATGCCACTGACTGTGGGGTAGAGATTAGGGTCACAAAGTAGGAGAGGAAAGGATGGGAATTCAATTCAAAGAGAAGAGTAAATAAAAGCTACATGAGAAAGGAGTTATATTGGGAGGGAGGAGGCAATAGTTATCCCTGTAACCTAACCAACAGATTATACTCAACTAATTATTTTTTCTCCCATCAAAATATATTGGAGTTTGTGTAATAAGAAGTAAAAACTTGCTCCAGGTCTAGTAACCAACCAAATCTTTCAAACAGAAGACCGTTAAATACTACCTGCCTATTGGTTGTAAAGAGTAACAAAAATGTGTGACATGGTGACTTAGTGATTAGCACTTCTGCCTTGCAGCACTGGCATCCTGAGTCCAAGTCTAATCTTGGGACTATCTACAGGGAATCTGAATCCTGCCGGAAAAGGCAGATTCCCGAACCGACTCCTGGATTCGGTGGATCCCTGATAAAGAACAATCCTCATAAGGATAATGTCACATGGGACTGCAACTCCTCCTACAAGATTCTCGGCCGTGAACTGTATAGTTTATGTCTGTTACAGCCAGTAGTAAAATCATGGCAAAAATGTATTTTTCAATTGAAGGGGGGAAAATGTCTTAAGATTTTAGTATTCACATAAAAACAAAAGCCATGACAAAAAAAAAAAAAAAGATATTGGCATCACTGTTAAAATGGAATAAACAAAATTACAAAGCCTGACACAGTGGGCACTTACAGTTCATTGGTGCAGTTTGCTGGCTTGTCCATCCGGTGTCCCTCTTTCAGCAACTTAAATAGTTCCTCAACAGGAATTCCAGGGTACGGAGATCCCCCCAGGGTAAATATCTCCCACATTAACACACCAAACGACCACCTGCATCGATAGATGAAATAAGCATGTAAGAGGGCGATATATCCGCATAGCAATTTCCATCATAGAGAATGAATATTAGTGTCCCATAAATTAGACCCTGTAAGCACAGTTTTTTTCAAAATTCCCCCTAAACATTAAGTAGAATCTCAAATGATCCAAGCATGATATCCTGGAATCCAGAAATCTATCACGGTCTACAATGCTCTTTTCCTTTTATTGTTCCCATCACGTAAACATTATCGCACACTTACACATCACTCTGATGAGTGTAAACCCTGTCGAATAAAGCTTCCGGTGCCATCCATTTGACAGGAAGTCGACCCTGGGAGAACAAAACATTTCGGATCAATACAGAGGGGGTACAGCCTTGGAATGTACAGTAACAATGGTAACATCAGGCACTGGGAGACAAACATTGGCTCTATGCGTTTCCCATCAGGTTGAGACAGGAAAAGACAATGGTCAGAGAATGGGAGTGACACGTGAAATTGTAAACCTCATAGATTCTAAGTATTTACGTTTTATGTAGCCTTGGTTATATTGATGCTTGGTTCATTTCTTCCACACTTATTATCCTAACCAGAACATCATGTGATTATCTCATGCCGCAATGTTAAGATGAGTAGAAGTGTGTTGGGCATTTTCAAAGTGTAAAAAGCCTGAAAATATTACTTAGGTAAGTGGATCCCCTAGAGTGGTCCTGGACTAGTGGCAAAGTGGCTTTAGCCTGAAGGCCACTTAGGATGAGATTATAGAGAACAACTGTTTGCTCTCCTAGGTACTTCTGAAGCCCACCTTGGCTGTTAGGCAGAATGATGGATTTACCCACATTTGCGTAGCTTTGCTGTGAGATAAAAAGGAAATCTTTATCAGTGGGTTGACCTCCTAGGTGGGTTTGAACTGAATAAGTTTGACCACCACTGGCATAGGTGGTGACACGCTAGACAATTTATGGGCTAGCTATTCTTCAGAACATAAGAAACCTGGCGCAATACATGGAATCAGATCACTGTAGAGGTGCAGACTCATCTGCTGCCATAACCACATAGGGGATCAACTCAAGTTTCATGACATTTTGGTTCTCCAGTACAACTACAATATAGCCCAGGGGTCCCCAACTTTTTCAACCAGCAAGCTCACAACATGAAAAATGTTCTTGGGGTTCAAATAAGTGCTGTGAATGGCCATTTGGTAGTCCCTATGTGGATTGTCAACCTACATTGAGGCTCTGTTTGGCAGTGCACCTGTTTTTATACAACCAAAACTTGCCTACAAGCCTGGAATTGAAAAATAAGCACCTGCTTTGAGGCAACTGGGAGCAACATCCAAGGGGTTAGAGAGCTACATGTTGCTCACAAGCTACTGCTTGGGGACCACTGATATAGCCAAATGATTGTTCTTTGTGCAGTCACCTTCACCAGGGGTCATCAACCATTTTTTTTACCTGTGAGCCACATTCAAATGTAAAAAAGTTGGAGAACAACACAAGCATGAGAAAAGTTCCTCGAGGTGATAAAATGTGATGTGATTGGCTATTTGGTAGCCCCTACATCAATTGGCAGCCTACAGGAGTTGGCAGTACTTCTGGTTTTTATTAAACAAAAACTTGCCTCCAAGACTGGAATTCTAAAATAAGCACCTGCTTTGGGTACACTGGGAGCAACATCCAAGGAGTAGCAGAGCAACATGTTGCTCATGAGCTTCTGGTTGGGGATCACTGATCTATACAGTATCAACCCAAAAGTTCTATTTGATGAAAATAATCCCCATGCTTGCCACTGCTCTGTATTATGGGGGAACAGAAACAACCAGCCCAACCAATAACCAACCAGCACTCACATTTGTTGTCTTTTTGTAATAATCAATGTTATTAACGTCTCGCGCCAGACCAAAATCTGCAATCTTCATAACATTGTTTTCAGTGACCAGCACGTTCCTGGCTGCCAAATCCCGATGTATACACTGAAACAGATAAAAGGGAGTCAGAAAGATGAGAACTCAGCTCAGGGACAGACATGATTTTGCTTTTGTATTGATGAGCGATTTACATGACTTCTTTTAATTGGGATTGATGGGAGTGAGGGTCTAAAACAAGACACAAGTGTAAGGGTACAGGGTAAAATTATTTTATTACCTTCTGGGAAGCCAGGTATTCCATGCCTCTTGCTATTTGATAAGTGCAGGAGACCAAGTCTTTAAAAGTCATCTGCTCATCAGGAACCCTAGTAACATCGAATGAGTACACCATCTCTAGAGGGCGACGGGCCCTGAGGTACTGACGCAGGTTCCCTTTAGCCGCATATTCAACAATTACATAAAGGGTGCCTAAAAGCCAAGAAGAAGCAACCTTGTTAGGGATAATAGAGATGCACATTCCATTGTCTATAAATATTGGCTTCTTCCAGACATTCCTACATGAATTCTGTGATTTACACCTCAACATGCTTAAGGTGGCCATAGACGTAATAATTACGAACTTTCCTGGAAAAGATCATTCCTTTCAATACATACGTGTAGAGCTACCTGTATCTGATGATTCAGCACTAAGAGTGGCCAATGTTAGGGTGTCTTCAAAGGCACCCAATCAAAATTTTCCAGCCAACCCAATAAATGAGCCGACCCATATCCAAGTCTTCTGCTGATATCGGTCAGTTCATCTCCCACCATACACACACAGAATATTATACGAAAGTTAGTTTCATATGATATTATCGGTGTGTTTAATGCCACCTTTAGGACCCTAAGAAGGAACTTCTTTTACCCTAAGGGAGGGGTGTTTAAGGGCCAGCTTTGAAAGGTGCTACAGCGGTGCAACTTTCATGATGAACAGTGGGTAGAGTGAAAGAGGCTAGAAGGAACTGTGGATTGAAGTCATGCCAGCCTAAGCTGATACACTGCAAATATCAACGTGGACCATGCACAGAAATGGTCATCGAGTGCTGTACACTGAGACGTAAACATAGGAAGAAACGCTGCATTAAGATAGTTTAAATGTTCATTTTAAAGGAGAAACAAGCCCAAAATAAAAAAACCCTACCCTACATAGACCCCTCCTCCCCTCAGCCTAGTTGCCCCCCTGGGCAAATGCCCCTAGCTCTTTACTTGCCCCTCCGTGCAGATTCTGTCCAGTGGAGTTCATGGGTACCATCCTCAGCTGCTTCTGAAATCTACGGAAGAGACTGGCGCTGTCAATTTTTGACGCATGCACAGTTGTCGCGAATCAGAAAATTAATGCACCAATACGCCTCTCACTTCCCGAAGGGTAAGTAAAGAGTTAGGGGCATTTGACCGGGGAGATAGCTAGGCTGGTGGGGGGGGGGAGGGGAGGGGTTCTATGTTGGGTAGGTTTTTTTTATTATGGGTTTGTTTCTCCTGTACCTGCCAGATCACTTACTCACCTCCCTGTGTGCAGGCTCCTAGCAAGTTAATAATGTTTTTATACTTTCCAATCATCTTCATCATCTCCATCTCTGAGACCAGATCTGCTAGGTCTTTCTCTGTAGCATCACCTAAATAGAAACAGATGCATAAGGGCAGTTATCTATATGGCATCACTCCACTTTATGTAGCACATGATTATAGCAGTCTATGTCAGAATGGGAAAACAGAAGAGCTTACAGTCTACATTACTAAGGGCTGGCCAATAGAGAGACATTTAAAAGCTAGTTGTTTACATGAAAGAGACATTTCAGGACATTGTTTGAAATGAGATACGACAGTTACAGGAAAAGTATGTTTAGGCTAACTTCCTGTTTGTTTCTACAGCTGCATCACCACCCATGGGTGGCCTACCACATTGCTGTCCCTGGGTGCTGATGTCAGTAATGGTTATACAAGTACATGGTTACAGTTTCCCCTTTACCAAACCATAATAACTACCTTCTTTATTTTCTGTCCTGAGTGAAACATCTCCTGTGATACTACATAATCCTAAGGACAATGGCACATGGGGTTAAGCATAGTGACGCATTTCCAGTCTGCTATTGGGTGTCACAAGCATGTGTTTAACGGTTTCAAGCCTAGGAGTAGCCGATTTGGGTTTTTTTTTTTTTGCTGCGTTTTCAGACTGAAAGGAATTCTGTGTGCCATTGCCTCAGTGTTTTGGGAAGCTTGTTTGTAGCCGTTATTTGGAAACCACATAAATGTCGGGAGGTCTGATAGAACATATTTTAATGATATAATAGTAATTGTGTATGTGTGTATCAAGCAGATTTTCCAATATCTACAAAGCCCATCCAACTGATGAATTTGAGAGTTTGTAAATGCCCATAAGCTATACATCTGACAAACCCCCAGCTCTACATTGCCTTACTGAAGGCCTTATCAACCAAAAGAATGTCTTCCTGACTGTGAAAGTTCACAGTTTCCACATGTCCTGTGAAATTAACCTACCTCCTGAGGAGCTAAACATATAAATTAGGAGGTAGCAAACACTCAGGGCGCCTTAAAAAATGGGCTGACTGCTTAGTGAGACTGCTACAAGCAAGAACTTAGCACTTTCAAGCCCCACGGTGGAAAAAGACCTGCAGACAGGATTTAATGGAGAAAGTACCCTAGAGACACTGGGATAGAACACAGGGAGAGTGGCAGAAAGATTGCATAACTCAAAAGTAAAGGGATCTGTAAATTACACCCTGCCATAAAACACTGTTTGGGAATCACAGAGAGGGGCAGCTAAGCTGTCACAGCTGTTGATTTATCCTAAAGCCTGAAGGTCAGGAATGTGACCCTGTGCCCCCTGAGAGAAGGGAGGAAACACCCAGCTCCTTACCTTTCAGCATCTTCACTGCCACTGTCACAGACTCCTTGGGACGTTCTTTATCAATCCCAAGAGCCTCGGCCATGACCACTTGCCCAAAGCAACCCTCACCAAGTGGTTTGCCCAGGGTCAGCCTGAGAAGGAAGCACAGGGACATGAGTTGGAGTTTGGCTGGTTAGTACAAGGTGAGAGTACCAGCTCTGAAACAAAGAGAAACAGCTGGGAACAATCTGTTTAATGTAGCTGTAAAAGCCCAAGAGAACCCACACAGGAAAGGAGGAAAGCTTGGATTTTGCATTGGATATGCTTTGAACTACCCATAACACCTCTCTACTGCTCTGCCCCAGATAGAAGCGAAAGTATTTTGCAAGACTCCAGTTTGTAAACATCAAATTTGCAGATGATAGTGCAAGAGAGTCTATAATTGTCTATATCTATTGGGCATGTAGGAAATAAGGAGACAGTTAGGCAGCTATTGGAAAGCTGCTGCTGTGAACATCAAGCCCCTTTGTTGGTGAGGCAATCCACAAAAACGGAACAATTAAAAACTTTTGAGAAAACAGGGAAGGCAAAGCAAAGCTGAAACATTTCCATTGGACAATGTACTGGGCAGCATGGAAGCTCAACAGTAATAGATATCATGTAGTAACCAAGACATACTTGTCTCTTGAGAATTCCCACATGGGATCATGTGGTAACTCATATTCAGACACATTTGGTAAGGGCATGGAGTCGGTACTGGACAGGAGTCGAGTTGTGATCCTCACAAATGGAGTGGTAGAGTTCATCGATGAGCTGGAATCGGCAGAAACCTGAATTTACAAGAGAGATGTTCTGTGATATGTGCCCTATACCAACAGCATAGAGGGGGGATCTAAAGACAGCTCATACCATGTGCATGGGAGAGGAGAACCCTAACGGCTGTACTGATTGGCTAAAACTGGACACAAAAGGTGTCATAGTTCACCTGGTCTTCACTCAAGTTTGATGGTAGAATACACAAACTCCATCACATATAAAACTCATTACTATGTTCTAAAGACAGAAATTTATAGAACATAACTAGGGACGTCATGATTCATTGCTGAAGGATCCCAATACAGAAGGGAATGTCAGTTGGCATTTTAGCGTTTGAATACTGCTGCCTTAAAACAGGCAAAAGCAACCTTCAGTTTGTAGCCTCCTTCATGAATATAAGCCATACAGATATGTAGAACCCTGACAGAGTTGTTAGTTCTGCAATCAGGTTTGCTGAATGTAGTCAGCAGAGACTCATCCTGTACAGATAAGAGGTCCAGATTCCATATGTTTGCTTTGCATTCTTCTGCTTCAATAACTGTATGCTCATGGTCTCCCTTGCTTTGTGTTTCTTGATTTTTTGCCTTCTGCCAGTGCAGCTTTCTATCTCCTCCATAGCCTTCAGCTTTCATCTGCCTTAAACTTGCTCATTCCTCCTTAACCTTCCACTCTATTATCCTTTCCCAGTCATCAGCTTGCTCATCTTTCCCCAGCCATTAGCCAGTTCATTCTTCTACAAGCTCCAGCTCACTTCTCTTTTTCTAGCATCCAGCTCTCTCATCCTTCCCAGCCTTCAACATGCTCATGTTTCCCCAGGCCACCAGCTTGCTTTCCTTCCCCAAACTGTATCACTCAGATCCTTCCCAGCCTTAAGCATGCTCAGTCTTCCCTAGCCTTTTGCTTGCTCAACATCCCCCCAACCTCCAGCTTGTTCATGCTTCCCTAGACTCCAGCTCATTCATCTTTCCCTAGCGTCTTGCACTTTCATCCATTCCCAGTCCTCCAGCTCGCTACTTTTTCTAGCATCTCTCATCCTTCCCAGCCATCAGCATGTTCATCTTTCCTCAGGCCTCCAGCTTGCTGATCCTACACTACCCTTTAGCTCTCTCATCTTTACCCCAGCCTCCAGCTGACTCATCCTTCCCTAGTCTCTAGTTCTCTCGTCCTTTGCTCATATGGAAACTCTACATGTCCATTAATCCAGTATATCTTCTCCATTCTAGAGCCCAAATACCTGTTACAGTTCGCCTTTAGAAAAAAAGTATTGGGTATTCACACACCTAAAAATCAAGAAAATTTGAGTACAAACCCAATCCTTGTACTCACTATCAGTGCAAACACTTATACTAATCAGTGGAATGTCAAAGTAAATAACGGCATGGTACTTCCTGTAGCCGGATTCCAGATCCCATCACTGTAATGGCTAACGGGTAACAGGTAATTACACAGATACAATTCAATCTTAAGAGCAATAGTTATGCTAGTGTTAACACCATTTATTATACTAACTAAGTAACTGCTGTAAAGCCTTTCCAGCATGCAATAGTGACATCACTCAGTATTGCCTAAAAGTGACATCACTGCTGCTGCTCACACTCTGGCTTTTGTTTTGGAGACCAAGGTAAATGACTTGGAGAATATGCTTGGTATATTATATTTAAGCAGACCAAACTAAGCTACAACCCCCAAAAGTCCCCTATAAAACAACATACAAAGGGGTAATGTAATTACAGGTGGAAACCCGCAGTAGATTTGGGAAATACATTTTCCATCAGCACATTCATGATTTCCTTGTAAGGAGGATCAGTACCCTAAAAGCCCAACATGACAGATAACGCCATACGGTAACAGCTATTTAAATAGCTACTTCTACTCTTTACTTGTGCACGGCTGCTGTCGGTTGACGTAAAAAGGGTCTTTGAACTCTTTATCTACTTTCTGTTACCTGGCGGTGGAGAGGTATTCGTTTGGTGAGTTTGTGCACCGGCGGCCCAGTGAAGTTCTTTTTCTTCTTGGCTCCTTGGCGAATTCGGCACACCACGCAGATCATCACCATGCAGAGGATAATAAAGATACCAACAGAGTATATACCGATCTCCATGTAATAGGGGACGGGGTTGTCTTCTGGTGCATTCACGGGAGCTGGCAGAAAGGGGAAGTGGTGAGGTGGGATTATAATACAAATCTAGAGATATAAACACACACTCAAGCTCACACTCACATCCTGTTGGTGCAGTTCAACCAACCAGACAGTGGCATACATTGCTACAACGATGAACTGCAGAAGGTGGTCCAGTTTGTGGCCAATTGCTGCACCAGAGCAAGTCAACACTACGTAAAGTTGACCACACATAGTATAATTACTCAGCAGGCGGACCAATCAAACAAATGCAAGGTAGTCACACACAATCATGGTCAAATGCCACCAACCCAACCAAGTGCTTCTATTATTTCCATTTGACCAACACATGGGTCAACTGGACCTTAAAGGAAAACTATACCCCTCAAACAATAGAAAATTGCCATTTTAAAAACTAAGGGCCACCCCTGGGATTGTATGAGTCACGGTGCACACAAACAAACCAAGCAAACCATACATGTTAGGTCACATGAGCCAATTAACAGGCAGAGCTCTGTCTTTTGCTTCCACACTTCTTCCTGTTACAGTTAGAGCTGCAGTATTTCTGGTCAGGTGATCTCTGAGGCAGCACACAGACCATCATGAAATGGGGGTTCAATGCAAGAGATGTAAAGGGGCAATATTTACTTTAATATATATTCCATATCTGTTGCTTAAGTATTCCTTTAGGGGGTTTTCCTTTAAGGATGAAGTTGACTCAGTGGTAGCAGATAACCCAACTGGCTGGCTTCTCATTCCATATATTGATAGCTTTAGTCTATCCTTAAGACCACTATACCTTCAAATTGTAGTTAACTTATATTAATAATTATGATTTGTTATCGTACATTTATGTATTCCAGTACATACCAGACACACTTGCACCTTAAAGGAAAAGTAAATGTTTTTCTTTTTCTTTCTGTAAATTTGCTCTAAACAGCCCCCCAGATTAATGTACCTTAGTCCCTGCTGCAAGTCTGCTCTGGTTTCTGTGTTATCAGCAGCTTCTTTCCCTTCTTCCTGGTGCAGAGTGAATCCCAGCCCCTTAGTTTACTGAGCAGTCCATTTGCTGCTGTTCAATAGAGAGGAAGAGGGAGCCAGTGTTTCATTAGTAAGCTAGTTTCCCCAAGCAAAAGCTGCTACACACACTGCTCTCTGCTATGTCATAGTATGCAAATGATCTCCTGGACTAGTCCAAGATATAAGGTCAGCTCAGTAAACTAAGGGGCTGGGCTTCACTCTGCACCAGGAAGAAGAGGAAACAAGCTGCTGATAACACAGAAACCAGAGCAGACTTGCAGCAGGGACTAAGGTACATTAATTTGAGGGGCTGTTTAGAGCAAATTTAGAGATAGAAAAAAAAAACGTTTACTTGTTCTTTAACACATACACGCACAAGCAAGCAAATATCCACACACATGTTCCCAGTAGGGGGTTACCTTATCATTCCTCCAGAGTGTCGGATCAGCAGGAAAGGGAGAGAGAAAGAAAGAGAAATCTAGAGACACCCAGAAAGATAGGCTTATGTTACAGGCTATGTTGTCCTTTAAATTTTAAATCCCTTTTTCTACTATAAAGCAGACAAGGGCTTAAAATTTGCAGGCCAAACATTGAGCCCTGCATTGCATGAAGAACCCATGCCATGCAATGCAATCAAGACAACATGCTTATACAGAGATAGAATTTCTACACAGCTCCAAGGGGTCAAATAACAAGTTCAGATGTATTTATAACTTGGATGTCTGATTGTGTATTATTGGCGGAAGATGCCCTATCAATAGCCTTTGTTCTCGTAGAGACTGTAAGCATATAGTCAATGAAATCAAAAGGAGCCAAAACGATGGCGAAATTGTGTATACAAAATTTTAGCAGATGGGAGTCCAACTGGTGCCCTTCTAGACTAGAACCATGTAGAATTCCATCCCAATATTTATCCCAGCAAGAGGAAAGGTAAAGTCAGAGGCCCCAGAGAAGAGAGTAATACCTGGATGAACCGTCAACCAGGCAGAATGTTGAGAAATCCCAATAGAATTTCCAGCTATACAAGTATATTCCCCAGCATCCTCAATAGAAACATTCCTGACATACAAGACTTCTATCTCTTCGTCCGTAACGTTAACACCAGCCGCCTGGAAGAGAAGGGTGGCAAAAAGAAAAGAAGAGCAAAGAAAACACCGCATAAGAAAAAGGGATACGTGGAACAGGCTCGGGAGATGTCTCCAGCCCAGAAGGTCCCTGGGGGACTCTGAAGACCTCCCTTGCTTTTCCACAAAGACAATCTTTAAAAGACCCAGAATACCAGAAAGTCACCAGAAAAAACAAAACACACTTTTTTTAAAAAAAATAAAGAAAAATCAGTTTGTAAATTGTAATTGGTGCAGATGAATCGTCACCAGAAATAATCACCAGCTACGCATGCAATTAGATGACATGGAAATGCATTACCCACAAGGCAGGATACTCAATGTCTAAGAATAGTTAAGTCATTGGACTCGTTTCTTCATTCTTAGGGGGGCAGCAGCAAAGGGGAAGAAAAT
Organism: Xenopus borealis; assembly: GCA_024363595.1. NCBI lineage: Eukaryota > Metazoa > Chordata > Amphibia > Anura > Pipidae > Xenopus > Xenopus borealis. The sequence goes on along the minus strand of CM044444.1, from coordinate 7,085,770 downwards.
TGGGCTTCAAAATAATACTGAAATTGCCCCTTGGTCCTTGAGCCCACGACTCCCTATATCACCCATGGGATGCTGAAAGATCTCAGGTTGGGTCTCCCTGGTAAAAATACTAAATATAGGGGCTCATTAGGTGCCAGGGACCTATGCCCATGTAACGTATCCAATGGTGCCATGGTTGCTCCAAGACTAAACAATATCAACCAATTAGATATTTGCTAAGGCAGTAGTATCCTTAAAGGGATTCTGTCATGATTTTTAGGACGTAGTTTTTATTTCTAAATCACACTGTTTACACTGCAAATAATTCACTGAACAATATAAAATTCCTGAACCAGCAAGTGTATTGTTTAGTTGTAATATTGGTGTGTAGGTGCATCTCAGGTCATTTTGCCTGGTCATGTGCTTTCAGCACTTTAGGAGGGAACTGCTTTCTGGCAGGCTGTTGTTTCTCCTACTCAATGTAACTGAATGTGTCACAGTGGGACATGGGTTTTACTACTGAGTGTTGTTCTTAGATCTACCAGGCAGCTGTTATCTTGTGTTAGGGAGCTGCTATGTGGTTACCTTCCCATTGTTCTGTTGTTAGGCTGCTGGGATGGAAGGGAGGGGTGATATCACTCCAACTTGCAGTTCAGCAGTAAAGAGTGACTGAAGTTTATCAAGTCACATGACTCGAGACAGCTGGGAAACTGCAATATGTCTAGCTAGCCCCATTCTAAATTTAAAAATGAAATATAATAAAATCTGTTTGTTCTTTTGAGATACGGATTCAGTGCTGTTGGAGCAGCAATATTAACTGATGCTTTTTGAAAATTATCCCTTTAAATTCCACTCGCTGATTGGTTCCTCCACCAGACCTGGAGCAAACTATTCATCTGTTGGTACATTTCCAGGGGATTAAAAAGGTCAAATAAGTGTGGTCATACTGGCACTTGCACATGGCACCAATAGTAAAGTAGATTATAATCCAGAACATCCAACAGTGGCCACTACACCCTTTCCTTTGCAATTTTTCTTCCCTCTTGGTAAAATGAGCACCAAGGAAGCACATAATCCAGGGAATATCCAATTTCCTTGTGGGTATTTTTCCATGGCCGTCAACACCAACGGCAATAACACCAATACCAGATTGTTTCACCAAACGCCGCCTTCACCGAAGCACCAAGAGCGCGCAGCAGCCCACGTGCAGCGATAAGGGACGTTACCTTTTTCACGCTCCACCGTGAGCCAGGCAGACTTGTTGGCCTCTCCTATATAATTGGAGACCGTACATATATATTCCCCTGCGTCCGCTTCGCTCACATTGTACAGTTTCAGCACTTCTGCACTAGAACTGTTAATTCCCGAGTGCTAAACGCAGGCAGGCAGCAGAGGGGGGAAAAAAACATACAGAAAAGGGTCACTGCTGTTTTAGGGGTCATCTGATTCTCCCATACCCCACCCCCCGACAAAGGACCCCTTGTGCTGTGAATCATGGGAGATTCGCAGAGGTGTTTAGCCCAAAATGTAACACATTCTCACCGTGTATACATAATGCAGGCCAAAATGAACAGCTGGGATTTAGAAGAGAACTAAAGTTCAACAAAGAATTAGGCTACGAATTTTATTTATTTAGGTGAAGGTCTCCAAAGATGCCCCCCTGTAGTTCCCTATTAACTTCTGTTGATTTAAAGGAGAACTAAACCCTTAAACTGAAAATGGCTAAAAATTCCATATTTTATATAATGACCTTATTGCACCAGCCTAAAGTTTCAGCTTGTCAATAGCAGCAATGATCCAGGACTTGAAACTTGTCACAGGGGGTCACCATCTTGGAAAGTGTCTGTGACACTCACATGCTCAGTGGGCTCTGAGCAGCTGTTGAGAAGCTAAGCTTAGGGGTCGTCACTAATTATCCAGCAGCAGAAAATAAGCTTCCCTGGCTGTAATATAAGATGATGCTACAGGTTTGCTGATTATTAAATTCTAATGTTTCTAATGATGTGTATTAATGACTAATCAGCCTTATATTGTGACTATATTTCTATGACACTATCAGGTGTATATTGTGAGTGGGTCCCTAAGCTCAGTAAGTGACAGCAGCACAGAGCATGTGAATCAGTGAATCAGTAGAAAAGAAGATGGGGAGCTACTGGGGCATCTACTGGGGAGACACAGATCTTTACTGCTAAAGGGCTGTGGTTGCTGCGGGCTGGTACACAAGCACAAAACATCATGTACAACATTTATACACACTTCTTTACTTAGGCTTTACTTCTCCTTTGAGGCATGGACGTTTACCGTTATAGAGCTTCTGAACCACTGGACTTTCGTATACACAAAATACTACATTCCTAGCAATATTTTAAAGCTTTAGAATACCTCCGATCAACTTTATAAAAAAGGGCTGGTCAACCTGCAGCTGTCAGGGGATGCCGGGAGTTGCAGCGGACTCCACGTTGACCATCCCTCTGCTGGACTATTAAACATGGACACGTCACAATATTTTTTTAAGGTATTGAAAAACATTAATAAAAAATGAGAGATAATAGCTGTTGCAGAAGTCCTATCCCTAAAACACCCAAGCGACTGAGCTGCTACGGGATTCTGGGATTTGTAGTTCCTCTGGTGTCTCTGCTCAAAAGGATAAATTCCACGTTTGTAGGGTGAAGTGCATGCACCCGTGTGTGGTGACCCTGTATGGGTCAGGGCCCGGGTTGGAAGAGCTGAACCATCATATGACTCCATATTACTGCTGCAATCCTCCCCTCCCAGCGTGTGACTCACCTTTAACACCTTGAAGTAGGGTAACCCATCGACCCCAAATCGGCTTCCATTCTTCTCGACGTATCGCACCCAGCGGATGTGGGGCTGAGCATCACTGTACACCTTGCAGACAAATTCTGCGTCCCCTCCCACCACGGTGGTTGTGTTTGCTGGAAGTCCAGCCTGCAGTATGGGTCTGTGCGATGATCGTTCTGGGGGGGGGCATAAAAAATGTATTTTATCAGTATCAATATAAATTATTAGTGCTTGAAAAAAAAAAAAAAATTTAATTTATTTCATCTATATAAATTTTTAAATCAATCCGGAAATCGAAGCACAGTGAGTGCATTGCTGCAGGCGATTTATCATTCTAACAGGCGGAATGCAGTTCGGGGAGATTGTCGTCCAGAAGAAGAGGCGATTAGTCGCCAGGCGACTAAATCTCCCTGAATCTGCCCGTGTGACTTTACCCTTAGATCTACCAGGCAGCTGTTATCGTGTGTTAGGGAGCTGTTATCTGGTTACCTTCCC
>CM044444.1:7058347-7082367 GCA_024363595.1 Xenopus borealis | reverse complement strand
GTCTAGCCCCATGTCAGATTTCAAAATTAAATATAAAAAAAAAAATCTGTTTGCTCTTTTTCTGCTGGAGCAGCACTATTAACTGATGCGTTCTGAAAGAAACATGTTCTCCCATCACAGTATCTCTTTAAAGGTAGTGCATAAAAAGTTGTAGAACTTGATGGATGTGGGTGTTTTTTCAACCTTTACTACTATGTTCCCATGTTAAACATACCATAAGCTATGTCTATATATAAGAATGTCTGTATGCATTTAGCTGTGTATTTTACACACCACCGCGCAGGCTCACGCCGCCTATACAGACCCTCCTATACATTATAAAGTAAATAATGGAGCAGTTGCCAGGTCGGAAAGGGAAAATAACTCTGGTCGGCAGGCCCATAAAGATCCTGGCACCAATCCCTGCAGCAAAACTGGTGCCAAGCTGAGAGGGAGGGAGGGGAACGTGTATTTGTAAGTGATGGGAGGGGAAAGGGGGGGGGGGGGCTTCAACTACAGCCCAAATTAAAAAAGAAATGCTGCTCAATTATACAGGGCAGGGAAAGTATATACAAAAGGGGGATGCCCAAAATACCCGGTCATTCCGAGATGCCATTCATCCGAAGCTCACATAAAACATTATATGGGAGAATTGAGGTTGAGCAGGCATGCACTACATCTCCCAGCATCCCCTGGCAAACAAAGGGCTCATCTGTAAACAGGACCATTCATTTCCCCGCAGACAGACGTTTATATAAAAGGCATTTATATACAAGACAGTGATGGATTCACTTTGGCCTTGAGAGTGGAGAGAATGTTGATGTAAAGATCCCCGAGGGGGGCCATTGGCACTGGGCGCCCGCTTGTCTGTAGCCAGCCCTTTCATGCTTGGTCCCTCCAGCGGCTCAGCTCATTCATAGCCAGCGATATTTATATAGATATTCTGCTTGCAACAACATTGGTGATGGAATGAATAAACCCCCCTTGGGGTGGGACGTGAGAGGAGGACTCTCAACTCAAGTTTTTTTACAGCTACCCCAGCTGAACTAGAACTCTCTCCATCCCGCAGCCCGACTTATGTTTCTCAGCTGCCCTTACCGTGGCTAACTACAACTCCCAGCATGCCTCTACAAACAGAAAAAAAAAAGAGGCCATATATTTTAAGGGGGTCTAACCAAACAGGTCCGGTGAATGCTGCTGCAGGTTGCCCTGGCAAGGAAGGTGTTAGTGCAATCAATTTGTGAGTGTTCCAATAAATTGTTTCACAAACAGGCGGTGGATAAAGCCAGCACACCTCCCCAGAACAAAGGCGGCTTTCATGCAGGTTACTGTGGCTGCTGCTCTGCGCTGACGTAATGCTGCAACTCACACCAACCTTGCCGCGCTATTACACAAATCATACACTCAGATTACCCGGGGGGTCACAAGGAATACTATGGGCTGTCCCAGGTGTAACTAAAAGGCAAATATACACGGGGGCGACAGGGGTCCTTTATAGATTCCAAACAAAAGTAATTCATGGGATTTTAGGGATGTGCTTATAATACACAAAAGCCATGAATACCTTGTAAATGATATCATTATAAGCGGTGACTAGTGATGTCATCCGTTATAAACGAGTAGTGATGTCATTTTTGTCACATGACTCACTAAAACTTGTGTATTGTAATAAATAAAAGTACCCCTTGTTGGAAAATATGAGGATATTAAAAGTAACCTCGGAGTTCCATGACCTGTATAAAACATGGTCATGGAACTCCTCCGCAGGGTCGGACTGGTCTGGCGGGACACCGGGAAAAAACCTGGTGGGCTCCCAGCTCTTGTGGGACCAGCCAACCCAGATCCACAAATAAATACGCTTCTTCTTGCAGGGACATCCCTTTGTCGGGCGGGTGCGTCAAAAACACTGCGTTCGTGCGCCTGTTCGAGCATGCACACATGGCGCAGTGTGTCAGCGTTGCGGAGGGGGCCCGGGGACAGCAGCCCGAGTCCGACCCTGCTCCTCGGTGACTTACAGTATAATATCCTCTTATTCACTATATCTCTCTCTCTATATATATATAGAAGCAAGATGCTTCGTTTTCTCATGGCATCATGGAAGCAGAGGAGCTTACAATCTAAAGTCCAACACAAGGGCTACAATATTGGCTGTGAGCATTATACACAGTCCCATATAGACTGCCCCATTTCCATGCCGGGATGTGAGTGTTACCATATGCTCCTCCTTACAGCAATGTATATTTTAGCACCGGAGGGTAATAACTCAACTGTGAGTGCGCAGCAGGCGGATCCCCTGGGGAGGAGTGGGGGGGGGGTAGTCTGAAATGTTACATTCATGTTACTGAAGTGACCCAGGGATTGTATAACGCACCACAGCACACACACATGGCAACGGCACTGACCCACAACTGTGCTTCCGTGCAAACTCTGTACAATACAATAACCAGCCTGCTTTAGGGACCAACTGCATGGCCGTTCAGTGGACATTAGGGCTGATAACTGCTTGTACCAGGCGCTGAGCATGACCACACTCACACAGAACAGTGGTGTTTGTTAAGAGAATGGATAAATGTGAAGGTGCAGGGAGTTGCAGCCCAACAGCAGCAGGCAAAGCATCTTTAGCATTTCTCTATTCCAGTGAGGATTGAGCAGGAAGCTGAGGAATGTTCACCTGGATGGGTTTCCGGGATGTTTACAGCATGGCAACAATTAGCGCACGTGGGTCCATGTTGTTTATAGGGTTCTGTCTGCTCCTCAGCCTATGGAATGTCAGGACTAATGATGGGCAGCCGCTACAGCTCTCCAAGGGGAACTACATCTGTATGGGAGTCTGGGAGGTTAAAGGCGTGGTTCGCCTTTAAGGTAACTTTTAGTATGTTATAGAACGACCAATTCTTAGCAACGTTTCAATTGGTTTTTATTATTAATTTTTATTATTATTTTTATTATAATTATTTGGCCTTTTTACAGATTTCAAATGGGGGTCACTGACACCATCTAAAAAGTAAATGCTCTGTAAGGCTACAAATGTATTGTTATTGCTACATGGTTGCTGGGGTAAATTGAACCCTAGAAACCAGATCGCTGAAATAGCAAACTGGAGAGCTGCTGAATAAAAAGATAATAATAACCAATTACCAATGGTCTCAGAATATCACTCTCTACTTCATACTAAAAGTTCATTTAAAGAGGAACAGACCCTTGAATAGGAGGGATGGTGACAGGCGGACAGCTGCAGGGTCTCCAGCAACACGGACATGGATCTAACAATTACACCACTCGGACGATTGACTCACTGACTTCCTTTCCTCCAAAATCTGTCAGCAAAATGTCCCATTAACTCGACCAAACTCAAACACACACAGGGTCTCCCCCAGACTCTTTGTAGCACAGGCAAGGGCTGCTTCTTAAAGGGAGACACTTGCCACAGAATTCTAATTTTTTCCATCTAAGTGTTTATTATTATAATTATTATTATTATCATTACTACAGGTATTGGACCTTTTATCCAGAATGCTTGGGACCTTGAGTTTTCTGGATAAGGGGTCTTTCCGTCAGCAAAATGTCCCATTCACTTGACCAAACTAAAACACATACAGGGTCTCCCCCATACTATTTGTAGCACAAGCAGGGGCCGCTGCTTAAAGCGATACACTTGAAGCAGAATTCTCATTTTTCCATCTAAGCGTTTATTATTATTATTATCATCATCGTTATTGTTATTACAGGTATTGGTCCTTTTATCCAGAATGTTTAGGACCTGGAGTTTTCTGGATAAGGGGTCTTTCCATCTTTCTTTTTTCATTCCTGACGAAAGGGGAATGCCCCCGTAACGTTGTGACGCCAAATAAACACTTAAGGGATTGATCCCCTACTTGAAATCGCCCTTCGTGCCGGTACCTATTTTCTTGTTCCAGTTGATATTGGGGCAATGCCAACTTCCTATGGTCCATGCACCGGGTAAATATTCATATTCAAGGGCCTGTGTGTGCACGTAGGGTTGCCACCCAGCCGGTATTTTACCGGCCTAGCCGGTAAAATACCTGCAAGGGCCTGGGCCGGTATTACAAATTTACCGGCAAGGTAGTTACACTACACAAGCCCAGGAAACCTTTAATAAATAAAATAAAGACTATCGCCCTCCTATGCTAAAATACGCCAGCGTTTTTTTTGGGACTTTTTTTTTTTCAACCTCCTATCTATTGTATTGGTCTGACCAGGAGAAGTAACATCTAGTGTAAGTGCTAACGTTGAGGAAAATGTTCATTTTAGTGAATTTGCGAAGTTACGATCCTTCGTCAGTGCGCAACTTCGCCTGGCGTAAGAGTGTGAAGTTGCGCAAGTCTATCTACTTCGCTAGCGAAAATTCACCAGAGTCCGTGTTAGAGAATTTGCTAATTTGGGAAATGACGTCACGCTGGCGAATTAGCGCTAGCGTTAGACGCTTCGCGCTTTAGATGACCTTCCAGTAATTCGAAGCTTTCTGGATAATGGGTTTCTGGATAATGGATCCTATACCAGTTCTCTGGAGTACAAGGCTTATGGCATACCGGACATTTTATCCACCAACCAATAAACCAATGACGCCCGCCATTGACTTGAAAGGCATTAGCCTTGCGCCACTGTGGAATTTTAGGATTTTATAATCAGGCACTTTTGGAAGTTGAATGGTTTATTTGCTTTGCCTCATCCAGAGCTCTTATCTCTCCCACCCCCCCTGGTCAGTACATGAGACAGAGACCTCCCCAGGCCACAGTAAATGTAAATGAGACTTTTAGATAAAGGGTAACTGATCCTGCTCTGTGTCTTTTGAGACGCACACTCTGATCCTGGAGTCTCTGTTGGAAATTGTCATTCCCTGAAGTTAAATCATAAACACACTCTGATCCAGCCCCCCTAATAAAAGCCATGGCTAGGCTTACTGAGAGTAACAATGAAAGGCTACATTTCCAACACTTATATACAGAGAACTATTGCCCAGTTGTGGATAATTTGCCTCTATCCCAGGACAGAAATTCCTGCCATTGTATAAAATATAATAAAGGGAGCAGAGAAATACCAGATTGTCTTAGCAGGGATATTTTAAAGAGGTGGTTCACCTTAAGCTAACTTTTAATATGTTATAGAATGGCCAATTTTAAGCAACTTTTCCATTGGTCTTCATTATTTATTTTTTTATATAGTTTTTTTTACTATAGTTTTTTATTATTTGACTTTTTTCTTCTGACTCTTTCCAAGATTCAAAAGGGGGTCTAAAACGAAATGCTCTGTAAAGTTACAAATTTGTTAATTTGTATTGCTCATCTTCGTATTTAGGGCCTCTCCCATTCACATTCTATTCTTTTATTCAAATCAGTGCACAGTAATTTGCACCCTAGCAACCAGACTGCTGAAACTGCAAACTGGAGAGCTGCTGAATAAAAGGCTAAATAACTCAAAAAAACACAAATAATAAAAAATGAAAACCAATTGTAAACTGTCTCAGAATATCATTCTCTACACCCTACCAAAAGTTAAATCATAGGTGAACAACCCCCTTTAAAGACAATATTCTCATATCTCAGAGGCAGTTTTAGGGTATGACAGCATTTGCCCCATTAACCCCTGCTACCTCATTGGCGCCACTAGCTCTGTTTGTCATTCCAGTAAGGGGAAGGACAGAGGGGAAGATTCAGGGAGATTCATCGCCTGGCGACTAATCTCCCCCAAACGCCCCCCCTCCCCCCACAAATAATCGCCTGCGCCTATTCACATGCTGTTCTGCACTTGCCAAAAATCGCTCAAAATTTCGGGGAGATTAGTCGCCCCAAAGAAGAGGCAATTAGTCGCCAGGCCACAAATCTCCCCGAATCTTCTTGTCTGGCCTTACCCTTACAAGGCAGAAAACTCTTGCACATTCCTCCATTGCAACAAAAGCAGAAGGTTGTCTGAATGTCATCCAACCAGATCTAAAGTGATTGCTCCCCCAGATTCCTTCCTGCCAGTAAACACTGGGATGTTCTGCTAAATGCCGCCTGGCTCACACTCTATGCTCCCTTTCATTGCTCCCATACAGTCTTTTGGGCTCAGTTACGTTGTTAAAAAGAGGCCGATTTCGGCACATGATCCCTGTATAATTGGAACCTTACTGCTCCCCCACAAGCATCCATTTGCCTCCTGTGGGACCGGCCACAATGTTATTACAAGTTTTTTGTTTTGTTTTTTCCCTTGCCTTTCCTTCACTTGTCAAGCTTAGGGTTTCAGAGCTCAGCAGCAGGATTTAATTTCCTTTGCCCAAAAAAACAGGGTACGGAGAAAGGGGGGGGGGCATGAAATGAGAAATACTATCAGGCCAAGCTGGGGCACTCCACAAACAGAGCCACACATGGACCTGTGCATTGACTTCCTTACAACATCAAAAGATTCCCATGATGGATTGTGTGGAACTGCCTGTGACTCCTATTCCTGCTTATGACCAATCATTGCCTCCTCGAAACATATATTTAAAGGGTCACTGTAACCTGTGGATTTACCAGCACAATTTTGTTTAGTATTTGGAAAAAACAATGCTGGCCTAGTTTATAAACAAAAAAACACATAAGACTTGTGGCTGCTGTGGAGATTTTTTCACAGCCATGTTTGCTGACCATGCTCCACTGACTTCAGACCACTCCCTCCTTGATCAGACAGGTCATGTGATCAGCTAACATGAGTGTGTGTGCTTGCGTCGATTACATGAGCGCTTACAAAGGCGGGAGCCCTGCACTTAATGACGGCACAGACTAACCAGTGCAGTTACTGTAAATAATGTGTTTGTCTCATATCAACACATATCACTACAATCCACACTCACGTTACAACCGCCCTTTTAATAACAATAAGCCACTACTGTAAAGCTCACAGCAATTTTGATAAGAGGCCAGAAAATCATTTAAGATTGTTCCAATAACAGGACACACTGGTGCAGGTTTAGAGAGATATAGGGTAAAGAGTACACGTACTGAAGGAAAGAAAGCACAGCAGACAGAAGGAGACAGGAAGAAATATAGATAGATAAATAGAAAGATCGATAGTTATATGATAAATAGCAATAGATATATAGATGATAGATAGACAGATACATAGATGATCAACGATAGATATATAGATGATAGACAGATACATAGATGATCAACAACGATAGATATATAGATGATAGACAGATACATAGATGATCAATAGCTAAAGATGTATAGATGATAACTTACATAAAGGGATAGATGACAGAAATGATAGAGGGATAGAAAGAGATAGTAACTGAGAAACAGATATGTGAACTAGAGAAAGATAATTAATAGATAAATGATACAGAGATTGTAAATGATAAAGAGATAGAGATATAAATATAAAGAGATAGAGAGAATGGCATATAGATAGAGAGAATGAGAGAGAGGAGAATGAGAAAGAAAGAGAGATAGTGGGATATAGAGAGAGATATAGATGATAGGAGTGATGATGAGAGAGAGCAATACAAAGAGAGACAGAAAGATGGTGAAATAGAGAGGGATGAGATAGAGAGCTGGGGCATAACTTCAGAGGAAGCAGACCCTTGGGGCCCAGGAGGTATAAGGGCCTCATGAGGCCCAAATAAAAGGCAATTTCAACATATATTGGTAAAACAGGACAATGTCTGGATATGTTGGACACCTTAAAATTAATTTGCAGTAGGGCCCAGTAACATTTAGTTACTCCATTTAGAGACAGTAAAATAGATAGAGAGAGAGAGACAGCAGTGGCGTAACTACCAGGGGTGTAGGGGGTGCAGTTGCACCAGGGTCCCCATCCCATTTGGGCCCATCGGAGCCACGACAATGGTTATGACAGGCGATTATCTAGGGGGAGATTATACATCAAAGATGCCATCAACACTCCAGCATGCGATTTATAGAGGTAAGGGCCCCACAGGGGAGCCCGGGTGACCACCCTGCGCCGGGGCCCACCAGGGAGTAGTTACGCCACCGAGAGACAGATTCACAATGATGTAAGCTCCCGAAAATCATTTAGGATGGCAACATAAAAACAGAAGTTAGCATTGGATACTGCCTTAATATAACAACATTTAAAAAGAGTTACAGAAATCTACATAAAGCAGAGGGGGGGGGCATCAAACCTCACCTGTCAACAACTACTCCTCAGGCTTTAAAAGGACAAGATTCAGCACGACTGCAAAATTAACATGTTCACCACACCCCCTAATTAACATGTTCATTTTACAAAATTTGGCAGGTTATGAAAGTTTGAAAATAGTTCTCCTTCCCTAAACTGTTACAATCACTTATTTTCTTATCTCAAAATAGTTACAAAGTATCTTATTTGCACCTGTCAGCTGTTGGCTCTCTGCCAAAAGCCAATTAAGTTAGAAACTTTGTTTCTTTTTCTGGCTGTTCAGTGCAGAGAAAAGAGGGACTTTCCAGTTCAAATGAGGGACTGTGGGTTCAGCTCTCAAAAGAGGGACTGTCCCTCCAAAAAAGGGACAGTTGGGAGGTATGCAGTGGATAGCTTAATTCAGCAGTTCATTTGAAGACTTTAAAGGTTATACCTTCTTTAAAGAAATGTTTAAAGTTCTTTAATAGGGAAAGGGAGCTGTCCTAAAGCTTTGTTAAAAGTTAAAATTCAAGTAGCGCAGCCTGGCCATACGCCTCATGTGTAAAGATCCTCTGAATGCTGGGAAATCCCATGGGTCTGGAATTTTCTTCGTAGCCTCCTGGCTGCCCTCTTCTAAACTTTGTCACAGGTCTGAGGTGCAGAAAGTCGCACAATAAGTGGGTGATGAGGGATTCCCGACATAAGAGCTTGGCACGGAAGCCTGGGACACAATCCCAGCGTAGGTGAAAGGATGGGTGAGGTTCAGAGAGGGTATTTTTTTCCTTCTCTTTTAGGCACCTGAACCCCCTGCCTGCCCTGCCCAGTAACTATTGTGCTTTTTATCACCACTTGGCAATTCCACTTTTATTCCTTCCCTGTTACTCAAAAGCCGGTGGCCTCCGGTTGATAAGAGCAGGTTCAAAGAAAGCCTGAGAATGTTATTTACAGACATACCACAGCAATTACTGCACATTCTCATCCAAATTGAGCCTCGGAGAACAAAAGGCCTGGTGTTCTGGGCAACACATACCTATGGGAGAGCTGGAGTGATAATTACTATTCTTTTCATTGGCTAATTAAGGGCTGGAGAAACCTTGTTCTCAAGGGCCGCTCCTGCTCTCCCGGCCAACGGGAATTTTTATATGTCACACAAAAATGATTTGGAATTTGCCAGCACCGGTAGAAGTTTAAAGTTAAAGAGATTCTGTCATGATTTGTATGATTTAATTTTTATTTCTAAATGACACTGTTTACACTTTCATTTCATTCCTGAACCAGCAAGTGTATTTAGTTGTAATATTGGTGTGTAGGTGCATCTCAGGTCATTTTGCCTGGTCATGTGCTTTCAGAAAGAGCCAGCACTTTAGGATGGAACTGCTTTCTGGCAGGCTGTTGTTTCTCCTACTCAATGTAACTGAATGTGTCTCAGTGGGACCTGGATTTTACTATTGAGTGTTGTTCATAGATCTACCAGGCAGCTGTTATCTTGTGTTAGGGAGCTGTTATCTGGTTACCTTCCTATTATTCTGTTGTTAGGCTGCTGATCTGATTGGTTGCATACTAGTCAGGCATCTCTAAACCCATAAGGGCAATGCATAATACAGGTATGGGATCCTTTCCGGAAACTCATCCACAAAGCTCCAAATTATGTAAAGAGCATCTCCCATAGACTCCATTTTATCCAAATTACCCAAATTGTTCAAAATGATTTCCTTTTTCTCTGTAAAAATAAAATAGCTCCTTGTACTTAATGCAAACAAAGATATAATTAATCCTTATTTGAAGCAAAACCAGCCTATTGGGTTTGATTTCTAATCAAAGTAAAGTCTGAAGGTCCAAATTATGGAAAGATCCATTATCCGGAATGCCTGAGGTCCTGCACATTCTGGATAACAGGTCCCATACCTGTATATGCAAGTGCATTCTGTACAAGTTCAGCAGGCAGCAATATGCATGCAGAGCAAATGTTCGCCTGGTTATTGTGGATTCTAGGAGTTGCAGTTGATAAAATACAGAGGGCCATGTTCATGGCATTGTTTCTAGCATCTGATAAACTACAACTCACAACACTGAAAAAACTGCAAGTTCTCACATACAGCATTTAAACAAAGGCGGAATAGAGGAGCAGGACTCACCAATGACATCCAAGTGGTAAGTATGGTTAATGGAGCCATGTTCATTTTCCACAATACACGTGTAGATGCCCTTGTCTGATGGGACAACACTTTCCATGATCAGGCTCCAGTGCTGGTTACGAACCTGAGAAGAACAGAAAAGTCTCAGTTACAGATCTCCGCCAAATAAACTCAGCCGATGGACAAGGTCAATAGCACAGAACAGTGTGAAGAAAAGGTGGACCGATCACATCATATAATATCAGTTTCGGACTGGCCCACCAGAATACCTGGGCCAAGGTGTCAGTGGGCCCTCATGCTGCTAAACTTTTGGCCTATTTCATGGCCATTCCCTATTTCTATGAGAACAAAGAAGCTAAATAGATGGAATAATTGATTATAGTATGTAAAGAAAAGAAACTAGGAGAATAAAGGTTGAGTGAGGAGATGAAGAATATTAGTACTGAGAGTGGACCCCTGGTCTAAGGTTTTATGGTGGGCCCCTGGTCTAAGGTTTTATGGTGGCCCCTGGTCTAAGGTTTTATGGTGGGCCCCTGGTGTCCCAGTCCGACACTGTATAATATACACAGGCATTGGATCTGCTGCTATAAGGAACGCTGGGGAACTTCTGAATTAAGGGGTCTTTCCTAGCCAACTGCTAAAACCAAGATGAACAGCAACAAAATATTTGAGAATCAATGGACACACTGTACATTCAGCTTGACATGAAGACCATAAACGTTCTCCTGGGCCTTGCGACATTTGTGGTCTGCACATTGCGTTCACCCCCTCAAAACAGTGAAAATGTAGTTGTAATAGTCACCCAACTCTAGTGTCCTCCACACCCGCACTCACAAGTACACCTAATAGGCATACACATTTACATGATGTAGAAATATCCAGATACTGTTCCACAACCCAAAACTCTACATTCATCTAATGTATCAAGAATGCTGAAAAACAACAGGCTATTTTTACAACTTTATAGTAAAACCTAAATGACCTAGTTTCAAACTTCTTTTTAGCTATACTTGTGTTCTTTGTCATTTTTTACAGGACTCTCGTTTGCAAATTTGTGTTGTCATGTGTGTAGTTCCTTATAACAAGAAGTCCTTGAGGAACCCATTGGCCAATTACAATATATGAATGTGGCTGAATTTTCAGCAGCTTCACTGATAGAAACAAATAATTGTAGCCAATCTTGAAGGCTCTGGGTTAATAGAAACAAATAACTGTAGCCAATCTTGAAGGCTCTGGGTTAATAGAAAGAAATAACTGTAGCCAATCTTGAAGGCTCTGGGTTAATAGAAACAAATAACTGTAGCCAATCTTGAAGGCTACAGTTCTTGAAGGTTCTGGGCTAATAGAAACAAACTGTAGCCAGTCTGACAGGTCTTCCAGGCATCCAGGGTTGATCGAACACTGAAGTAATTAGAGGCCAGGAAAATGAGCTCTGGAAAGACGTCTATGGAACGTGAAGGAATGCAAAGGAGGGGTGTAAAACTGGGGATGGCATGGAAGGGGGTTGGGGGGAGGCAGGTATCAGTTCATACAAACGGAGCCTCCTTTCAGAACATACAAAGTCCCATTCAACAGGAGACTTCCACTCTGTCAGCAGCACATATTGTGAAATCATTTTAGGGTGATGAGGGCCAATCATTACCAAGAGAATCCAAATTTCTTTTCTATGGAAGAGTCCCAAAGGAGTCGTTCTGGTTAGATGAATACAAAGTAAAATGTGTAAGGCTCTGGACACGGAAGAAGGTTTAGTGCTATGAATCTGCTTTATTGTGGTCTCAACTCACTAAATAAAGCGCTCAGCTTAAAAAAAATAAAACGAGAGAAAAACATCAGTACAAAGCGATTTTGGTCTGCCATTTTTGAACCGTAGCTATGGTCAATTGGCTGACATAGCATGAGACATGTAAATACCTTCTGATTTCAGAAGGCTTCACTTTGCATAACTATAACTAGCACTGAAACGTCAAGAAGTCCTAGACTATTTCATAAAGCCAAAAATATGACAAAACATTTTTTGATTCAGTGCCTTTCTACAGTGAATGAAAAAATTGATAAAAATATTAACCATGTTACACTTGCAAACTATCCCTGGAACCTTCAAACAACTTGCCTCTGGGGCTGCAGGAGAGACAACGCTGAACTGCAACTTGCAGCTTCCCTGGATGGCTTGGTTTGGTTTTAGGCTAGGACAGAAAGGATCAAGGCTGGAACAAGGGGTAGGCGCGTGCCTAGGGCACAAAACTTAGGAGGCGCCAGGCACGTACATTTCACTGCTGCCTAACCCAGTCCAGTTCCATCCTAAAGTGCTGGCTCTTTCTGAAAGCACATGACCAGGCAAAATGACCTGAGATGCACCCACACACCAATATTACAACTAAAAAAATACACTTGCTGGTTCAGGAATGACATTTTATATTGTAGAGTTAATTATTTGCAGTGTAAACTGTACAATTTAGAAATAAAAACTACATAATAAAAATCATGACAGTATCCGTTTAGTTTTTTTTTTTATCTACAGTAGGTTCCATCATCATGATCAAGAGGTGGCTTCCACTTGCTTCCTAATAGCACAACGATACATTGTACAAAATAAAGGGAATTTTGGCTCTTTTATCAGTGAATAGTCTGCTGTTTTATTGAGGCATGTAAGCATTGAGCGTTGGACATGGTGATTATATTACAACATGGTAGAACCGCGCCTTCACGAGTTATACCGTAACCCGCTTATACCTGTCCTGCCAAATTCCAGGACATTTGCCCTTCATTCCAAGGCAGCCGTCTCACCCACAATCAGCGCTGTGTACTCAAGCAATTCCCAGCGATTAAACTGTTTGCTCTGCCCTTTATTTACTCTCGTCAACCTGACTGTGTAGAAAGATCCAAGGGGGCGGGAGGACAACTTATCGGCCTGGCAGATGTGGGAACGGAATCCAGTTAATGTTAAACCTGCCGCTGATGGGAGTAAATTTGTCTTTTGGGAGGTGTAAGGAACGCACAGGTCTTGTGAGCACAGGTGTTCTTGCAGGATTTCACTGTACACAAACGCAACCGCACAGAGGTCATGTAATTAACACGCCTGCGACATACGTGCCTAGAACATTCACACAAAAACAAGGATGTTGATACTGAGCCACACGGCCCACATTATATGTAGTTACAGAGTCGCATGTTAATAAGCTATGACGGTGACTTAATTGCAATTTTAAGCAGCTAACACGTGGTTGTGGTGTTTTGCAGGTAGTCAATGTGAGGTGAAAGTAGAATGTGTGTGTGTTATAGTACTTAACTTTGCTTACTGTCATGGGAAAAAATGTTTGTTTGTTTTTTTTCAAAACGCAGTGAATAGTGCTGCTCCAGCACCATTTCTCAAAAGAGCAAATAGATTTTATATTTCATTTTGAAATCTGACATGGGGCATGTCTATTGTTGGTTTCCCAGGTGCGCCCAGTCATGTGACTTGTGCTCTGATAAACATCACTCACTCTTTACTGCTGTACTGCAAGTTGGAATGATATCACCCCTCCTTTTCCCTCCAGCAGCCTAACAACAGAACAATGGGAAGGTAACCAGATAACAGCTCCCTAACACAAGATTACAGCTGCCTGGTAGATCTAAGAACAACACTCAATAGTAAAATCCAGGTCCCACTGAGACACATTCAGTTACATTGCGTAGGAGAAACAACAGCCTGCCAGAAAGCAGTTCCCTCCTAAAGTGCTAGCTCTTTCTGAAATCACATGACCAGGAAAAATTACCTGAGATGCACCTATACACCAATATTACAATTAAAAAAATACACTTTCTGGTTCAGGAATGGAATTTTATATTGGAGAGTGTAAACAGTGTAATTTAGAAATATAAACTACATCACAAAATCATCACAGAATCCCTTTAAGTAAGCATTCGCTGAAGCCCATGGCTTGACAAAAAGTTGTGTCAATGGAACTGTGAAACGAAAGAACATACAGATCTCCAGGTCTGTTTCAAGTGTCAGAAACCAGGAATTCAGAGAATATCAACAGCCAGCGTTTTTAGCAGCAATTACATTTGCCCATAACTCTTTAATGAATGTATACTGTAGAATGTATTAGCTTAGAATTCAATTTTCTTCCATTATGCAACAAACAAGTTTTTGGGTGGATATTGTCATCTTGCGCTTGGTTTGTCTTCTCACTCATGCCCGTCGGTCTCAGAGTAAACACTAAAAAGCTCACGGCTAGAGGCAAGGTTTTTCTTACTGGCCTGAAAGCAAAGCTTTGTGAGCGGCACAATCATTTACACAAGGGAATAAGCACCCAGCGGGTGGGGATCGGAATGCCCAGGGACCCAGGGTGCACACTGCAGGCACTTAAAGGAACAAGTGGGGAGAGCTCAGCATGCAGCAGTGACAGCCCTTACGCACCGAGATAAAAACGCAGGGCGAAAAAACACCAGCAGCACAAGTACAGACACGTAGCCAGCGAAAGGCTCATGTTTGCAGAGGGAGCACACAAATGGCTGTACCTTTCTAGAAAGATACATTGATTAAGGTGACACTTTGACACATTGAGTTTTCTTAGGGAGAGCAAGAAGGGGCTCCATATTTCCACATAGACAGACAGGCTAAAAGTCATAGTCCAACAACAGCTGGAGTGCCACAGGTTAGTATATAAATAGTTGGTACCCCCCCGCAAAAAAAAAATGGATGTAATTAATTAATTATTAAGACCAACAAGTGCACTTAATTAGTTAGAACGGACATATCTGGCTGTTTGGCCAACAGGCTGAAAGACAAGTAAAACGTGGCCCCTAAAAGGAGGCCAAAGACGGGCAGATAAAGCTGCCGATATCGGTCATTTAGACCAATTTGAAAGCTTATCTGCCCGTGTATGGTGGCTTCCGACAGGTGTTGCCGATCGTTATCTGGCCACAATATCGATTGGGAAGGTTTGAGTTTAACCCGACCGACCTGTCAGGAGTCCATTGCCCTCGTCGTAATCCGATTGTTTGGCTAAAGGGCTGAACGTTCGCATTAATTCCGATATATTCCTGCTGTTAGTGGCATATAGGGGAAAGATCGGCTCGTTTGCCGATGTTGCCAAACGAGCAAATCTTATAGTCTATGGCCAGCTTAACTCTTCAATGACTTAGGTTCCATGGAGTTCTGCTCCAATGATTTTCTTAGTCACTAATCTCCAAAAACAGCTTGTGTCCACCCTTACATCTTCCACCAGTCAAAGTTCAGAACTCCCAGTGGTGCAGATCTGCACAAGCCTCCCAGCATTCTTCTCATAGCTCAAATGATGTCTCATTGCTGGAGGGGGCGTACTGAAGGGCCCAAGGTTACATATCTCTGATTCAGTTCATACCAATCATTTGCAAATAAATGCTAATGAGTAACATGCCCAGGGCCCAGATGCCCAGGTTGTGCCAAGCAGGAACTTTGGAGCAAAGCAATACATTTAAGGATAACACTACAGAGAAATGTCAAACTAATAATTATACTAATGTAGTAATGCTCAATACTATTATGCTACAAGCAAATAGTGACCATCGGTGTATGGCATTATACATGACCATCAACTAAAACTGCCAGGCTCTGCAAAGACTCCATTGCCCACCAGGCTGCCGAAAATTATTACTGACTTGGCATCTTTTTATAGCCCAGGAAGAGTGTTAATATAACACAGCAGAGTGGGACAAGGGAGAAATAAAGTTAAAGTTTATCCATCGGGATTCTCAAAGATTCCTGATACCCCAAGGCTAAACATTAACCCACGCCTATATCCTAGCCAGTCAACTGTAGATCATTAAAGGGATAGTTTGCCTTCAACATGATGCACACATTGATCATGTGAGACAATTAGCAACTGGTTACTTTATTTTATTTATAGTTACATGTCTATTCTGGCTCAGTACAAGCTTAAGGTTCAATAGCAAATTATCAAACCAAGACAGACATTACAGTAAGAGTAAGAGTACGAACATCTATTTGTTCTCCTGGATACTCCTGAAATCCAAGCTTGAAAGTCAATTAAAGTGAAATTCTGGGTAAAGCTCTCCATAGATGCAAAGATTAAGAACCTTCATTTGGTTTGATTTTCGAACCGTGTGTGCATCGTACCTACATTTTTCATACTGTGATGATTGGTTAGTTAATTGGACAGGTTAGAAGATTTCTGTTGACTAACGATAATTTCTCTTCATGTATTGTCTATCTGACTATATCTGTGGGCGACTGTCATTACTATCTGTCAGATATAACTTTAGGACAATTGTTAGCTGTCATTTCATGACCAGAACATGCTGTGATTTGTTCTTTTTACTACTTTATTTCCTGTGAATGGATAGTTATCGGTTGGAAGATGGCCTGCACGATCGTTTGACAAACACAGGATAAAATCCGCATGTCTATTTCCAGCATAAATATGTATTTTCTTGGAAACACCAATGTTTTCCTGAATGTATAACCTTGACCAAAGCCTGGACTGTTAAAGGGTGCTTGAAAGACAACCATCTGGCAGTCCAGGCAAATGTCCAGTTGGCCGGTCGGCCTAGGGTTAACTGGGCCAGAAAAGTGAAGCCATCGAATGGGAGCCAAAGTAGAAAAGCCAAATGGGAGCTGAAACCAATTAACAGCCAAAAACAGCTGATAAATTTTTAATGGCAAGTTCCTCTGAACACCAATGATCTTTTTTTTTTTTTTTTAAATTGAGTTTTCCACTAAAATCATTGTTCTAGTACAAATAGATAAAGAAGGCAAGGGAGAGCATGTGACTGTGCTAGTCACTTACTGGACACAGTTTTGTTTTTGACTTTGACTGTGCTGATGACCCGATGGCCTTCAGGTTGCTTCTTGTAAGTCCAATTAGAAAACTTATTACATAGACAAATGGTCAAACATCTACTCAGGTAGGAGCTCCCATCCCAGTAAAACTTGCCCAAAAACCTCAATAACATCCCAATTATTTGGACAGGCACCATGCAGGTGTTGTAAGAGTTTCTGGAAATGGGGACATGTTATCAGAGGCTATTTCTAACGACCTGGAAAGACAGGAGACATGGAGACAAGAAGAAGACAACACAATTGGCTGTTTATTGGGTTTGGGACAACACCTGGTTTTAGTAACAAATTATGGGCCAAAAAAACATGACATTTATTGACTCTATGGTGGCTATAAAACCTTGAGAAAGTGGTTGTGCACCAGGTGTCAGGAAAGGTGGTAGGACACTAAAAGGTTTCTATGGCCTGAACTCCCAAGGCTGGAGGCAAACCTGAAAGGCTGAGAAAGATTGTTACTCTAGAGAAGGTAGAATACATTTTACTGTTCTGGTTGTACAATTCCCCTGTTACACACCCAGGCCAAAGCCCAATATCTGTAACTGCCAGAGCAATTAGCACAGCCTGAGCCTTTTCAATTGCCTTAATGCTCTGATAACAGCTTTGCACCTGCCACATTTATAATCATCAACAGATAATATATCTATACTATGTCAGTCTAGCAATTAGCAGTATCATATAAAGTTTCACTTGAACATTTGCAAGTATTTATGCACTTTCCCAAATTCAGGGCTGCACCCCCTAGTTCAGCAAAGCTCTCAAGCTGTTCTAAGATTTCATTTGGTCAGTTTTTGGACAAGGAACCATCTGATGATGTGGTGGCCAATCATAAGGTCAAGTCTGATAAACTACGAGCCATTCTGCAACCATAGGCTCCTTCATTACCTCTTATTCCAACCAAATCAGTTAATCAATGAAGAATTTCAATTGGCAGGGTCAGACACAGAAATAATAAACAAACACGAGTCAAGAGAAGACACAACAAGTCTATTACCCTTGGGAACTGGGTGCAGAGACATAGAAGTATGACAACAGAGAGAAACCAAAAGAAATAGAATTAATAATACATTATTAATAATAATGTAATTATAGCAAAGTGTTAATCAATTACTTCTTTTTTTATATAAAGTTTTGTGTCATACAGATTTTTAGCAGTTAAACAGGGAAGTCCCCCACCCTGAAGCCATTAGAACCCTAATTGGCCAGACACACAAACTCGCATCAGCTAAAGACGGACATACTTGTCCATTTGAAGAATGGCCATAGAATGGATGGTTGAGTAGATAGATAGAACACAACCTTACCTTGTATCCGCCTATCCGATGTTCTTGTTTGAACTCCTTTCCATTCTTTAACCACCTCATTCGAGGGGTGGGGTTCCCTCCTGCCGGGCAGCGTAATTTCACTGTATTGGCTGCGGGAACAGCATGAAGCTTTTTCTCCATCTTCTCTGTGTTAGTCCAGTATGGAGCTCCTAGCGTTAAGGAGAAGAAGACAGTTTATTGGAAATGGTTCATCTGTCCTCCTATACAGGATGATGCCATTAATCAGCTAGGAGCTAAATGGAACCATTAAAGCTTTCAGATATTTGGGACTTAGAAACGTTTCCTTTGATGTAGGTAACTTGAGATACATTTTCTAAATATTACCAACACACCAACAACCCTTTAATGAGAACAATGTGCTTGTGAAGGCTTCAGATAAACAGATACATACAGTCATGAGCCTAATATTTATAACCCAAGATTATGGACCAAGATACCAGAATGTGGCCATCCTAATTTGCTCCCTCTTAACGAATCACAGCTTCATGTGCCCTTGCCCTTATTAATCTACATTTGAAGACATGCCATGAAACTTACTTATATTATTATTATTATTGTCATTGGTGAAGTCTTCAGAACCGTCGTTATCATCTTCATCATCCCCTGAAGAACTGGCTTCTGGAAAACATAAAGGCACATGGCTCTTACAACCAAAATCATTATTAAAAAATCATGGTTCATTGCAAACAGACTACTCTTAGTGATTACAATACAGTCTTCTTCCATAACCTCTTGCACAGGCCAACTCTAAAGCCAAACCAACTTATAGCTCATTTTTTTATAGCTGGACTACAATACAAAGTGTTGAGAGTAGCTGAGGATGATGGGAACGGGAGCATTGGTCGTTTGTTATACAATTCCAAATGTTAATTCTGAATGCTGACATATTTTGGATGGTTTATATGAAAAGGAGCATTGTTACAGAAGATGTCTCCACAGCATAATCAATAAGCCGGTGGCGCTGGAATTTAAGGGAAAATAAACCCATTTCTAAGTAGTGTTTATTTTCTATTTGCCTGAAATTCACAGAAATGTAGGTGAGCACAAGGAGATCCTCCATGAATAGTGATGGGCGAATTTATTCACCAGGTGCTAATTCGTGGCGAATTCCCGTGTTTCGAATAAAAAAAAAAAATCAGACGCTGGCGTCCGTTTTTTGGACGCCATTGCTTTTTCACCAACAAATTTTTGGCGGTGTCCAAAAACCAATGCTGGTGTCAAAAACGATTTTGCAAAATTTTCACCATTTCGAATTTTTCGGTGAAACTGGACAAATTCGCCCATCACTATCCAGGACCTATACAATGGCTTGCCTCAACATTTCATTCTCTGCAAAGAAACATACCCCTAATGGCCATAAACAGATATTGTTAATGTTTTCAAATTTGCCTCATCCGAACAAAAAATATGGCAGCTCTAGTTCATATGTTTTGTGCACAATAAGCGACATTGCTGTATATGTAAATGAAAATAAATGCATAACCAGAAAGCACAGCGTGGTATAATTAATAGGGGATCCACCATCAGTAATTATGTTTATATTTCTGTGCATATTTAATGCATATTTATGATTATGGCTATACTTGATACTTGGTGGTCCCTGAACTTTTTCAAAACCAGGCAGACTGTATAAGTCAGCTCTCACGGACAGCTCCCACTTCAGTAAAACCAATAACTGCTGGACAACCAGGTTGAGACGGGTCTACCAAAGTTCCCATTGAATTCCCATCTGCATTCCTTACTTTCACCATGGGTCTATCACAAAAAGACCTATACTCTTTTGTACTCTCTCTAGCTAATTACTGTGAGAGTGGTCCAAGGATGCCTGGTCAAACTGAGTCTCCTAGGACCCAACAGAGAAGCAAACATTCTTGGTCAACTCTCACAAAAATTAGAGATAGTACCAAAGACTATAGGACTTTTTGTGATAGACCCATGGTGAAAATAAGGAAGGGCAGATGGGAATTCTCCAAGGCTGGGTCCCACCAAGGTCTAGGCCCAGTGGGAACCTCTGGTGCTTTCGTATCCGGGTCGGAGTCTGGTTTTCCCAAAGGCTTACTGGCACTTTCAAGCTTGAGTCTGTATATTTTGCTGAAGGCTTGTTGAAATAAATCCAAGCTGACTCATCTTTGTGTGGCTACAGAACATGCGTCTGGGAATGCAAACCCCCCCCCCCCCTCCAACCAAGGCTCTATTTCCACTCACCTGTGACATTGACATGGAAGAAATGGGAGTTTTTTAACACTGAACAGGCATAGAGCCCTGTGTCCCTGGGGGTAGTCTCTTTAATCTGCAAGTAGTTGCTGACAATCAACGTCCTATTGTTGGCCTCTAACTTTGCCCCATCTTTAGTCCAAGTCACGGGGAGGCCATCGGCCAGTGGGCAGTGGAGATCGAGTAGCTCGCCAGGCAGAATGGGAAAGACATCAGCTTTGGAGATTTGGTATTTGGCTGGAGGTTCTAGAAGAAGGCGGGGGGGGCAGAAAGGGAGCAAGAGACAGAGAGAGATAGACAGGGATAAACCAAACTGGTAAGTAAAGCACCCAAAGTATTTTCAGTGAGAGCAAGCAGCACTGCATAGAGCAATATTAGTAACAAACCTACCCAAGTTCATGCGCCGACACCCCACTCAATATTTCCCCGCGGTGTGTGAGAAATATCATGTTATCTCTGCACCCCCAAAAATACAGCCAAACTAGTGACACTTAAACATTTTATAAAGCAACGTTGCACTTAAAGTTACTGGAGAAAAGGAAAATTTGAAAGCCAGTGAAATTGTGACCGACAACTGGGACAGCAAATATGGCAGCTCTCGGGGATGTACAAATGCAAAAGTGCAGGGGATGAATGTTGACATAACCTCGTACTATACGGTGTAAGGGAAAGAATATGTCTGCTCCCACGTCTATATATTCAGACCCTTACATAGGGTATAACTGCGCTTTAAAGGGGTTGTTTACCTTTTAATCAGCTTCCACCAATAAGGATTCACTACCCCCCCAAATTTATTTAAAGGGGTTGTTCACCTTTAAATTAATTTTTAGTATGATGTAGAGAGTGATATTCTGATACAATTTGCAATTTTTTTAAATTTTTTATTATTTGTGGTTTTTGACGTCTTTTCCTAAAGCAGCTTGCCAGTTTTCAGCAATTTGGTTGCTAACACCCAACTTACCCTAGCAACCTTGCATTGATTTGAATAAGAGACTAGAATAGGAATAGGAGAAGGTAGCAATATCAATAAAGGTGTAGCCTTAGGCAGAGACACAACGTGAAGATCCTGGGAGCAGTGGCGTAACTACCAGGGGTGCAGGGGGTGCAATTGCATCAGGGGCCCCCCCTTGGGGCCCATCGGAGCCAGAAAAAAGGTTATGGCAGGCAGTTATCTAGGGGATGATATGACAGCACACATGCCATCAACACTCCACCATGCGATTTATAGAGGTAAGGGCCCGTCAAGGGGGCCCAGGTGCCCATCCTGTGCTGGGCCCCACCAGGGAGTAGTTACGCCACTGCCTGGGAGATTAGTCGCCCAGCAACAAATCGCCACTTCTTCGAACTGCCTTCCTGCCGGCTTCGGGCGACTTTGGAAAACAAAGTGCTCCGAGTGCCATCCCGCCAGTGATTTAGATTCTAGCCACTGGGAAGGCAGTCGTCTGAAGAAGAGGCGATTTGTTGCCAAGCACTAAATCTCCCGAATCTCCATGTGTGTCTCTGCACTTACAAAGTATTTGTTTTTTTAGATGGGGTCAGTGACCCCTAGGGTTGCCACCTTTTCTTGAAAAAAATACAAGCCTTCCTATATATTTATCTTTTATTCCTATTAATACCATTGGGATCAACCATCAAAAATACCGGCCAGGCCGGTAAAATACAGTCCAGGTGGCAACCCTAGTGACCCCCATTTGAAAGCTGGAAAGTGTCAGAAGAAGAAGAAGAAGGCAAATAATTCATAAACTATACTAAAGAAAACAATTAAGACCAATTGAAAAGTTTCTTAGCATTAGCCATTCTATAACATACTAAAAGTCAATTTAAAGGAGAACAACCATTTTAATTTTGTTTTCTTGTCTGCTGTTTTTTTTTTTTTTTTTTTTTTTTTTTTTTTTTTTTTTCTGGCTTGGGCACAACTAGCTCACACAGACAGGTAAAAGTTGGATTTATGTTAACAAGTTGCAACCACGAGCAAACAGCAGATATAAGAATTTACTCTTATTTATAAAGAGACGGAAAATACATGTTGTAACAGTGACTGTACAGTACACAGCCGCTGACCCTGCAAGGGTAAAGGAATGCGGCACATGCTTCTCCAAGCCTGCTAACATGGAGTAAACAAAACCATATACCATCACTTGAGTAAAGGTAGGGGCATACATTGCTGGGTTGTTACCGCATGCCTACTAAAGGACCAGTAACAAAGAAAAAGGAATGTTTTAAAAATGTTTGTATATAAGGAAAAAAAACCACCAAGACATATTTAACTTTAAAATCGCAAACTCTTTATTAAGAAATAGCTTACTAATATGCCTAGGGTTGCCACCTTTCCGGATGGCTGAGACCGTGCAAGGGGACAGGCCAGTGACATCAGTGGGTGGGCCTGTGACATCAGTGGGCAGAGCTATGGCACGGCGATCAGCAATTGGGTGATCGACATGTCAGTCACAGGAATCCTGCCCGGTTTTCCTTATTTGGGTAGCCCTTCAATACCGAAGGTCAATACCGAACAGGTAGAAAACCTAGATACTCCTCTTGTGCTCCTCTTCAAAAAAGGTGATCCATCGTGTGGCGCTCGATTTCTCCTCCCTGCCTTCCTTATAGGAGACAGCCAGGGAGTAGAAATCGAACGCCGCATGATGGATCGTCGCCTTTCTGTAAATTATTTCTTAATAAACTTTGCAATTGTAAAGTTAAATATGTCTTGGTGTTTTTTTCTTTATATACAAAATATTTTTAATAAATCGTTTTGATGTTACTGGTCCTTTAAATTAACTTCTAGTATGTTATAGAATGGCCAATTCTAAGCAACTTTTCAATTGGTCTTCATTATTTATCGTTCATAGCTTAATTATTTGCCTTTTTCTTCGGAATCTTTCCAGCTTTCAAATGGAGGTCTAAAAAAACAAATGCTCTGTAAGGTACAAATGTATTGTTTTTGCTACTTTTTATTACTCATTTTTCTACTCAGGCCGCTCCTTTTCATAATCCTGCCTCTTATGCAGATCAACACATAGTTGCTAGGGTAATTTGGACCTTAGCAACCAAATGACAAATTGCAAACTGCAGTTTAAACTAAATTGAAAAGCTTAACTCAAAAACCACAAATAATTAAAAATGAAAATCAGTTGAAAATTGTCTCTGAATAGAACACTATAGTACAAGTGAATTCCAAGATGAACAACCCCTTTAATACACTGATCTTGAGCTTTTGGCTCTTTACTGGTAGCTGGACTACGATTCCCAGAATCCCTAAGAAAGCCTGAATAAGGCCTGCAAGCACATGAACCAATGCAAATAAAAAGGATTTTGAATGGTAATTGCTCCCTGCCAATGGAACATTCATTGTTTATTAAATAATCCAGCCAGTCTGCAGTTCCCAAATTCCCTGTTCATAAGCAAGGACCAATCACATTTTAATTACTTTCCCTGTTCATAAGCAAG
>CM044444.1:7035902-7057246 GCA_024363595.1 Xenopus borealis | reverse complement strand
AGGACCAATCACATTTTACTTACATTACATGTTCATAAGCAAGGACCAATCACATTTTACCTACATTCCCTGTTCATAAGCAAGGACCAATCACATTTTAATATATATATATATATATATATAAATAATTATTCTTATGGCTGAGCGAGAAAAAACACATTATCCTTTAAAGGCCCTGTTGACCCTTTCATCACCAGCATTCGGTTCATAATTCATTCAAGATGGCGTACAATAAGCGGACTTTATTTTCTGAAGATTTCTCTCCTAGAGAAGACAGGATTGTGCTCCCAAACTGCCCGAGCATGCCCATACAAGGAAGCAGATGTGTATAAGTTCTCTCCAGGCTTTGGAAATGTATCATATCAACCCAGGGCCTCGGGTTCTGGACATGTTCAGCACCAGAAAGAATGGCATGGATCTGGGGGTCACTGGGATCACAAGGGATCTCTGTAGCTAAAGCTGATAAAACTACAATAACCTGCATCCTCCACCAACCATTTAGGCCACCAGACTGTCAAAGATTATCAAGGTCCTCCAGATTCTGTTCAACTCCTGGCAGCGAGTGGCCAATAACAGTGGGAGGGCATTTCAGTTCTGCAAGTTAAACTTACTCTCTGGAATTCACCAATGTAGAGATCCTGTAACTCTCATATCAGTGATTCTGTCCTCCAGCAACATGTTCCGGCGCCCAAAAACAAGAAGCTGGAGCTCAAAGGAAGAGCTTTTATGGGCCTCTCTGGTGTGTAGCCGGCAGAAAGGAAAAGTCTCTGCATGCTGTACTGGGTTATGGCTGGCCTCCTCTCAATGTAAGGCAAGAGCAGTTGACTGTGCAAGATCTGGCTGTTTATATAAATCTGTTTATATAGGGATGGGCCCCATGTCTCCACCAGTCACAGTGCAGCCCTAGCAAACATGTCCAGGCAAAACCCTCTCCATTGAGACATCAATGTAATTGTGGGGTGCCTTCCTATAAACCTCCCACAGGGACTTTCACTACTGTGTACAACTCCATTTGTATATTTCCCACCGCCCATAGCTGTAACTGTAGGCAAGTTTGGTACCCTTGCTACACACCAGTGCTACATGGCCATGTATTCCAAGATTGGCACGTACAGCCACAGCAACTGGCAACTTGTTGACCTTCAGCAACTCACAGAAACCCATATACGGCTGAAAGTCTATCCCTATTCTATATAACCAATGTTTATGAAGGTTATTAGTTGGCCAAGACATGATAGACAGTATCTAGTCCAAAGCAATTGGATCTTGAAAACATTTCACCACTCGTCCAAGTGGTCCTTCTGGAACTCTCATGAACTTTGCTTGCTTGAATGAAGAATCGCCTGCGCTAATGCACAGATGAGGAAACTTCGACTGCACAGTCCATTAGCGCAGGCTACTATGTGCCCCAAACCTAAAGCAAAGTGCTAGTTCAGACATATAAGGGAGGGATGAACATTTGTGCTGAAATCCATAGCGACCACTGGCATGAAGGTTAATGAAGGTAACGTTTTGGTCACATGACAGACAGATGCCTTTTTCCTCCCTTATTTTATGGTATTATGGATTCAGGGGGCAATTACATATTAGGCTTTTATTTTACTGGAAACAAAGACACATCTCTTGCTCTTTCTATTGTAAGAATTCACTGTCCCTTGTAGTAACAACACCCCCCTCCCCCAGCCACCACCAAAGTATACCCAACCTCACTGGGTCTAGCGCTACCTCCAGACACAAGGGAGAGCTGGCAGACAAGTCCCCAGAATTCTGAGAAACAATAAGAACCCGCTGTACTGTTGTCTGTTTACCTCCATATATGCATATAAGTTGAATGCTAAAAGCAGTGGATTCTTATAAATAAGAATCCGTAGGTGAAGGTTTCTTTTTTTTGCAAAAAAATGGAAAAATATTTGTATTTGTATTTGAAAGAAACCATGGCTTAAAGCAGTGATCCCCAACCAGTAGCTCGTGAGCAACACGTTGCTCTCCAACCCCTTGGATGTTGCTCCCAGTGGCCTCAAAGCAGGTGCTTTTTTTTAAATTTCAGGCTGAGGCAAGTTTTGGTTGTTTAAAAAACAGGTGCACTGCCAAACAGAGCCTCAATGTAGGTTGACAATCCACATAGAGGCTATCGAATGGCCAATCACAGTCCTTCTTTGGCACCCCAAGAACATTTTTCATGCTAGTGTTGCTCCCCAACTGTGTTTACAGTTTATATTCTCTCCACTTTTGTTACCCTTTAAGCCAGGCATTCCCAACCTTTTGAACCCGTGAGCAACATTCAGAAGTAAACACAGTTGGGGAGCAACACTAGCATGAAAAATGTTCTTGGGGTGCCAAAGAAGGACTGTGATTGGCCATTTGGTAGCCCCTTTGTGGTTTGTCAACCTACATTGAGGCTCTGTTTGGCAGTACACCTGTTTTTTATGCAACAAAAACTTCCCTCCAAGCTAGGAACTGAAAAATAAGCACCTGTTTAGAGGCCACTGGGAGCAACATCCAAGGGGTTGTAGAGCAACATGTTGCTCGTGAGCTACTGGTTGGGGATCACTGCTCTACAGCAACCTTATGATGGATAAGTTACATGTAGGGGCAGAATTATTCCAGGGCCTGGAATAGCAAATTCAAATTTTTTTTTTTTTGGTCAAAACTCACAAATTTGAATTTAAAACCACCAACTCGAATTTGAATTTGAGATTTATCATTCCTTGACCCTGGAAGCAGTTCTAATTCAACTATTCTCCACTTAAAACCTGCGAAACCTTGAACTATATAGAGATGTTAATAGTAGCGATGAGCCAAATTTTTGCTAAATTTCGCTTAGAAAATTAAGCCCCATAGACTATTCAACTGAAATTTCACATTACTCTAAAATTCAACCTCTGATAACCCCCTAATGTTCACTCAACTTAGTTACCCTCTAAGCCAATGATCCCCAACCAGTGGCTCAAGAGCAACATGTTGCTCCCCACTTCCATTGATGTTGCTCCCAGTGGCCTCAACATAAATGGCAAGTGAAATTTTTTACTTCAATTCAAGTTTTCCAGTCCACACAGGGCTATCAGTTAGCCTATGACCCTTATTTGGAATCTCCAAAGAGTTTTTTCTTGCCTGTGTGGCTCCCCAACAGTTTTAACATTCAAGTGTGGCTCACTTATAAAACAAAATTTTGGGGTCCCCTGCTCTAAGCCATGGTTTCAAACATGGACAAACCTGGTACCCATTGGTTTATTCCCCTCTGCCCCCTAATAGTATCATCACTTGGCAGGGGAAGAGTGTCCTCACTGGCACCATCGTAACCCAGAACTCAACAAATAATGTATGAACCAATGGCACTACGAGGGTGGAGAACTAAAACTTGAAGAGCTGACGACAACAGTTATCTTCCCAGCAATGGTAAACCCATAGCGTGACAACCTTTTACTTCTAGTAGGAAATATAACTTTTGATTTCCATGGAGTTTAATTGAATACATCGATACCCAAATGATCAACGGTTTCCCTTTAAAGACTGTGTAGGTTGACATGAGGATATGCTGGGTGGGATTAAATACCAGCCTTTATCTAAGGAAGACACTGGCATCAAAGGGATTATGTTGTTTATCTATTTGTTTGCTCTCTCAGCAACTTTCTATTGCTCTAAGGGAAGTGAAGTCATTGAGGTGTAGTTCCACCTTGATGTGACTCAAACAGGATGGGTGGCATTGCTCCCATACTTTGTCACTTTCACACCTGTAAAGTTAACAGCATAGAACTGCAGGTGCATGGATATCATGACATTGATGGTACAGCTGAAACCATTTCCCAGCTTACCTTCGGGTTCAGGGGTCGTATCCTCCACCATGCTGTAAGATGGCCGGGCTACCGTTCGGCTGACCAGAAGAAATCCTAGAACCACGAGTAGCATCATCCTGTCAGTGTGGCCGCCTCCTCCTGCTTTCCCCGAACGCCACACTAAGGACATCCCCATGAGTCCAGCTGAGCGCAAGCATGAGCCGCACGTATCAATGTGAGGTCCCAGGTACTGCGGGGTTCTGCTCCCTGCCCGGGAGACCTGCAAAGGAGACAGCCGGGATCAGCATAGCCACTAACAGAGAAAGCACTCAATAATTCCCAGCCTTCATTTATACCCCCTTTGATTGCAAGCTCTTTGGACTAGACACTGCCTTATGGTCTGTCTGTGTGAGCTTTAAAATGGAGTTCCTTATTACCTGGAACAACCCTCATAGTTAGTTGTGTATACCTATATAAGAAGCCAGCATTAGCAGGCGCTTAGAAGTCCAGTGGGTGTTGCTTGACATAATGGGGTGTGGTTTGACATAATGTGGGGTGTGGCTAGACAAACATGGCTGTCAATGGCACTTTCCATAGCTGTGACTCCTCTTTAGGTTTTCTCGTGACTTGTAATAAGGGATACCATAAATCTTTTCAGGCACAGACATTACTATTAATTATTAAAATTTTTAGACAAATAATTGAAGAATATTTTGACCCTTAAAGGGTTTTTTTTTTTTTAGAATGGTACAACTGTTGAATTTTCTACATGCAGGACGGTCTCCCTTTAAAGGCAAGCGAGCATCAGATACGTATTTATTTTTCTTTAATCTAGGCTGGATACATTTTAAATGTCAGGACTTCTCCCAAAGTTTTCAAAACCAAAGACCAATTGAAATAAGCTAAACAAAATGCTTTTGTGTTAACCAGGCGCATTATTCCTCAAAATTGCAAATAAAATGCAGACTGAGATGCAATTAGCTCCCAGCACTGTAGTTTGGTTTTATTGCGGCATTACGTTGCTGCCCGGTGAAATCCAGCAAACCACACTGAGCATGGCTGATCTACCACATCTCCACGATAAAATTTCCACAAACATGCAATCTGCAGCGTTAGCAGAGACATGCGGTAACAGCCCTATTTCAGCCCTATTTCCCTCCCTTCTCTGTCCTCTGGTTCTGACTCTTGAAACAATGGAGATGTTCTCCTCCAGCTGGCTTCTGCTATATTAATATTTTAACTTGTTCTCCAGAAAATGAGCCCTGACCTCTGCTTCGTTTTGGTTTTCTCCAAACCAGTTTTTTAACACTTGACACATATCAGGAGGGCAAAAACCTGCGCTTCACCTCTTTACTGCCGGTGTGGCCTGCAACATTCCCGTGATATCATATCCTTATTTATATTAATACAACCAGCAAAGGAAGGAGGGAGCCAGGGAAGTATGGGGGGGTCTCTAGAATTCAGCAGGAGACCATGATAGCTGGACAGTGCTACTCAACATGTTGGTGCTATATACAGTGGCGTAACTACCAGGGGTGCAATTGCACCAGGGCCCCCACCCCCTTGGGCCCACTGGAGCCACAATAATGGTTATGGCAGGTAGTTATCTAGGGGCATATTTTACAGCACACATGCCATCAACACTCCAGCATGTGATTTATAGAGGTAGGGGCCCAACAGGGGGGCCCAGGTGCCCATCCTGTACCAGAGCCCACCAGGGAGTAGTTACACCACTGGCTATATACTGTGATACATAGATAAAGGCAGGTTGGGTTAGGAGTGGAATGTGTTTAATACAGAGCATTTGTGATAATGTAATGGAAACCAGATACTTGCTTTTTACTAGTAACTGGACATTGAAAAACACAGAACGGAAATATAGAACACCCCCCACCCCTGTGAGGGTCTTTGTAGAGAATCATCATACTAGGGTTTATGCCTAAAAACAAGGAAATATTCATGGGCGAACTACAATAAAAGTTAAGGGAGGCTTAGATGACCCAGTTGCTCTGCACTGCTACTATATATATGTTGGTCTTGATAAAGGACTTAGAAAAAGACCGAAACGTCGACCTGTTTTTAACATGAATACAATAAATTTTTGATATTTTAACTTTTTTGAAAATTCCAGTGTGCACCTTCATTCTTGATTTTATATATATATATATATATATATATATATATATATATATATATATGCCTCCAACAGAATCCGCACACACAGGACTTAAAATTAAAAAACATATTATATTTAAAGAGCTACAGATTGACGTTTTCGGCGCAACCCAAGGCCTTTCTCAACACTTTAGCTCTTAAAATATGTTCTTTAATTTTAAGTCCTGTGAGTGTGGATTCTGTTGGAGGCATTGAGATTTATTTGATGATCCTGCACCCAGGCACATAAATGACTTTTTTCGAGAGCGCCGGTCTCACAGCGCAATACAATATATATATATATATATAAATATTATACAGCCATAAAGACTTCTATAAACAGCCATTTTTTGGTAGCTTCCGCAAAAGAGACGTTTGCCCCTCCTACACTGATCATGACTGGCATGTCCACCCTTTCAAACTAGAAGATTATGTGAAGAGAAGTGGCCAGACTATTCCCGGAAAAGGGGAGTCAATGCATTGCTTTTGGCTTCCAGCAACATCCTTTGACCAACTTGTTCTTCGGTCCAAGGAATTTTCCACCCTGTCCAATCAATAGCTGAATGAATCAGGATCAGATTTTGTGATTGGGAGCCTGATCGGGCCACCGACCCATAAGAATGAATTGGGCAGATCCGATCATTAGGACCCATCAGAAGAGGGCCATATCAACGTGGTAATTCCCTACAGGATTTTCTATCCTGCCCAATAGATACACGGCCAATGTGCATACCAGTTGGGCAGGGTGTCAGGAAGGTGCCATACACAAGCCAATAAGCTGCTCTGGAGAGGCCATAGTCACCATTCTTGTTGGGGGCCACTCTTTCTACTTGCATCTGCTTAAGCTGGCCATAGACATAACAATTGTGATCTTTCCTGGAAAAGATCTTTCCAAGAAAGATTGTTTGTTTTCAATACATAAATGTAAAGCTGAATAGTCAGATATACATATAGAAACAACAGAATTCTACCTGTACCTGATGACACAGCACTAAAAATGGCCGATGTTCAGATGCCTTCAATGGTACCCAACAGTGGGGTAACTACTCCCTGGTGGGCCCTGGTACAGGATGGGCACCTGGTCCCCCCTGTCGGGCCCTTACCTCTATAAATCCCATGCTGGAGTGTTGATGGCATGTTTGCTGTAAAATTTCCCCCTAGATAACTGCCTGCCATAACCATTATTTGTGGGTCCGATGGGCCCCAAGGGGGTGGGGGCCCTGGTGCAATTCCACCCCTTGCACCCCTGGTAGTTACGCCACTGGTACCCAATAAAAATTTTCCAGCCAGCCTGATCAACGGACCGACCGATAACCAAGTGTTCTGCTATCAGTCAGCTCGTCTCCCACCATATACCCACAAATATCGTACAAAAATTTGTTTCGTACGATATTATCAGTTTGTCTATGGCCACCTTAAAGCTCTCCTTTCCTCAAGGAAATAGCCAGGACTCACTGATGCAATTTAAAGCAGTGAATCCTTTGAGAAAGCCTATAAATCCTGCAGCGTGTGGTCAGAGAAAAATCCATATTTAAATCTTTGCAAATCTGCTGCTGGCAAAACGAAAAAAAAAAAAAAAAGCCCTGTGTGCCTGGATCTGCGTGCAACGCCTGCTTGCTTTCCTGGGCTGGACCCTACATCTCTGCAAATGGAACGGTCTTTTCAAGCAGTGAGAAAACTGCTGTAGGTTCTTCCAGTGTTTTTACAGCTGCAAAGCAAAACTCTCCCCCTACCACCACCACGGCTGGGACGATGAAGGATCCAGCTTCCCGTGTGTGCAGAGAAACGCAGCCAGCTTTGTGCTAGCACAGGGGCAATGAAATTCCAGTGCCTGGCAAGTGGCAAAACAATTGGAGTTGCCCCTTTTAATTTTGTTGCTCGGCTGCTGAGCTGAAAATCACCCTAGAGACCATGCCCTGAATCACCCCATGTGTATATTCCCTTAAATTGTTTGTTATGATCAGTATTTATATAGAGCCAGCCTATTCTCCAGCAGTCCTTGCCCCAGTGGAGCTTGCAATCTAAGGCCCCTATCCTATTTATACCCACTAGGGTGCAAAACAAAGTAGCAGCAGTCAGTTCTCATCCAAGTCTGCTAATAATCTTCTATTGCCTTGTTTCCTTGGAGTCAGAACAGGCAGTGCAGAGAATATCAACCAGCCATATTAATCAGCCATTTAACACCGGTTACTGTGGGTTAAAATGGTTGAGGCTCAGGTTGAACATCCCGAGGTAGACAGGGGAAATATGTGAGCAGAATGCCAGGAAGGGATGAATAAATACTTATTTTGTTTCTGGTATTTACTAGACAGAGCTCACTTTATAACAGAGCTGGAACCCATCTAACCGTAGATGCCACTGCTTATCTTTCATGAGTTGGGCTCTTCTGCCATTGACGCCTATGGGGCATAATCCATGCAGGTATTGTGACCACGTCTCCACTAATCATTGAAAGTGCCCTGACTGCTGCACATGGAGCACAGACAGACGGACCTGAGGTCCTGACACCGTACAACAAGTAGACAGTAGGTTCAAATAAAACAGTGGTTGATTGAACTAGGCCCACCAAGATGGATCTGGCAGGTACCCCTACATTATCATGGTAATTACATTAACCTGCCACTGTAGACTTTGGGTATTTACAAGCATTTTGCACCCTGTCCCACCCCCAAGATAGAAGCCAAAAATGTGCTTTACAGGACTATGGCTTCCATTGTTTCTACACATCTAGTTTACAAGTGGGTTTAGTGAATTTCTTTTTCTATAAACATCCAGTGACACATACTGGCAAAGCCCGTTCTACACAGGCAGTTGTAACTACGTGAATTGAATTATATTCAAGAACCGACATTCAATAGCTCCATCGAAATCATGTCCAAGTTACCCAAGCTCTCCATCCATAATGGATCTTACAATGCCACTTCAATGGAGAAGGAAAGCTACCAAAGCAGTAGATTGCCAACAGATTAGTCACAAATAGTGCAAGTTATAAGACTATATTTATTCTGCAGAATGCTTTACCATACCTGAATAAGTAGGAGTTCTCTCTGTTTGGTTAGGATAGCAGCTGCCATATTAGCTTGATGTGACATCACTTCCTGCCTTAGTCTCTCCCTGGTCACTCATAGCTGTGGGCTCAGATTACAGCATAGAAGGGAGAGGGAGAGGCGCAAACTGAGCATGCTCAAGCCCTAGCCCTGGAGGTTTAAGCTGAAAACAGGAAGTCTGATACAGAAGCCCATGTGACACAATAGAAGGAAAGAAATGCTGTGTTTCTATTGACAGAAGACTCAGAGCAGCATTACTTTGAGGGTTTACTGGTGTATTTATATAGATCTTTCTGATAAAGCTTAGTTAATGTAGCCATTCCTTCTCCTTTAATTAGCTTGATCATTAAAATGTTTCCTGCGTAGTTACAGAAAACCTTCCCAGTGTGCATTAATTACACATTTTCACGTTATTTGTAAATGCATAATCGATTGAAGGCAGTATCTGTCTGGCTGCACTGCTGCTGATGACTCCCAAACCGATGTTGCTGAGGCCCGCTGACGGACACGGCGGAGGAACTGACGTCTGGAGCGGAGAACAGTAAGGTACAAACAAATGCTGCTTTCCTTCGCAAGCACATTCATGAACGTATGATGGAAAGTTGCTCAGAACTCCATTTTCTATCATTATGGAACAAACGATTTTTTGGGTGGAGTCTGGTCTTTACTAGTTAGCATGGTCCAGAACATTGGTACTAAGTACCTGCATCAGCACAGATCCTGTGCACTGTGG
The DNA here is from genome assembly GCA_024363595.1 of Xenopus borealis. Lineage (NCBI taxonomy): Eukaryota > Metazoa > Chordata > Amphibia > Anura > Pipidae > Xenopus > Xenopus borealis. Next base: position 7,047,539 of record CM044444.1, on the reverse strand, counting down.
GTCCAGCATTACTGAGGCCCCTGTGCAGCCATTAGTGGGTATTTGGATGATACGATGCTCCAAATCTGGACCCCAATACTCCTGCAACGCCAGGGGCACGGATTTCCATGAAACATACATTCTTTTCCCATGTAACCGTTGCCTGAGCCGCTGCTTTCCGTGGAATCTTTTGTCTTGTGTGCAATTCTCCCCATTTTCCACTTACATTTGCATCTATTTCTTGTTTTACATTCATGATATATTTGTATTTATACTAATTGCACAGGGCGGAGAGAACCTCGGCAGCAGCAGCATTATAAAAATGACGCCAGAAGTCGCTCGCAGAAAAATATATTTAAATGTGCCAAAACAAATACAAAAAAAAAATAAAAAATCGACCCTTTTTAGGAAATTAACCAGTGATTAAACCCAGACTTTACAAAACTCACATGCGACGACTTTAACGATTATAAACCCCGTGGCACCTCCAGATCCCAATTTTTTTTTTTTATTTAAAAAGTACGTTTTCAAAATTAAAAGCAGGGGGGAGGGTACGACAGCCTCCAATAAAAAAAAAAATCCTTTCCCATTACGACGGAAAACTTAAATAAACATTGGCCTATAAAAACAACACTTACACAAACATTCCCTTTATACAAACGCATGCCGAAACTTGCTCCTTCCATAAAGATATATTTACAGCTTGTGCCAATAGTCTGAGGCTAGGACGAAGAAATCAAGTTTTTATTTCTCACTCAACACACGCACCAAACTTAGCAGGGCCCCACAAAATGACAAAAAACAAGAAATTGGTTATTCTATTGCAGCACGGCTACATATTCCCACGTCTTGTACAAACAGCTCAGCGTTTAACCCTTTCACACTTTGGAATCCGATAAACGGGGGATTTTTAAAACAGATTATATTTTAATTAAAATATTTTTTCCCCCAAATCAAAAAGCAAAGAAGGTCAAGACAATGCCCCCCTTATTCTTGAGGAGGGGTGTCATTGATTTAGCCTTATGCCTAGGAAAGCAGCTATTAAATTGTAAGCTCCTCTGAGTCAGAGACTGATGAATGATATATAATATCTGTATTATATGCTGAAACTATAGGTATGGGATCCGTTATCTGGAAATTATCCAGAAAGCTCCAAATTATGGAAAGGCTGTACACCATAGTTTCCATTTTATCCAAATAATCCAAATTTTTAAAAATGATTTCCCTTTTCTCTGTGATAACAAAACAGTATATTCTACTTAATCCCAACTAAGATATAATTATTGGAATCAAAAACGGACTGTTGGGTTTATTCAACGTTTACATGATTTTCTAGTAGACTTAAGGCATGAAGATACAAGTTAATGAAAGATCCGTTATCTGGAAAACCCCAGGTCCTGAGCATTCTGGATAACAGGACCCATACCTGTATATAATAAAGAGTAATAATGATGACAAATGTTATCAAATTTTTTATTTGGAAACTCCTTAAAATCATTTTAACTTTTAAGTTAAAATAAACTTCGATTGTGAACTTTTTTTGTATATAAAAAAAAAAACTCAATTGAATAAAAATGTGAAAAAAAAATACCGTAAATTCTTATCCTACTCATTGTTTTCGATGGGTCTACCAACTGTCGAAATTTTTTTGAATAACTCAAATTGAAAAAAAAAAAAAATGCTTTGGCGTAGGACAACTCCCGTTGACTTCTACATGAATTTGCCAGTTTTCGGGTGCCCATTGTTAACACTGAAGTTTTCTTTCTACAAAGTTTTTGAAAACTCAAATTTGAGAGTTTTAGTGCAAAAACAAATAAAAAATGTAAACTGTAACAAATCCGTCCCTACATGTGCCAACCCAAACTCCCAGTTGTAGGCGTGCGAGTTCCAGGGATACACGGAGAGCACATGTTTATATTTAAGCCTCGGACTAACATTACTACCTGGAGAAAAGGGCCAATTAATCGTAATTGTAAGAACACAGCCACATTCCAACCACTAAGCACACACATACACCTCTACAAACACACAACATGCTCCAGCAAACTGCCACAAAAGGCACAAAGACCTGTGTGTTACAATAGTAAAAAAAGCCTCTTTTATAAAAAGGTGAAAAGAAGAAACGTTGTGGAATGTTACTGCCCAGGTGGCTGTGTTTGCACTTCGTCTCTGGAGACTTGGCTTTTGTAAGCTCCCTGTGTCAATAGGATTTCGCCATTGTCTTCCCCTCTTCGTCTCTATGAGTGTTAAAGTGTGGAGCTGGGACGGGCACTGTGATACATTTACTACAATATGAGCCCAGAGGGGGGAGAGCTATAATGATACTTTTACTACTTCGTTAGCCATAAAGTAGGACCGGAAAACTTCCTGATATTATCAAGCCAAGGCTCTATGGGCCAGATTTATTTTTTATTATTTTTTTCATGGTCAAAACTGTCAAATTCAACTAAGGAATTATTCAGACTTAAACGATTTATCATACTCTGGCCATTTAAGAATTCAAATTCGTCTATTAACCACCTGAAACCTGCTGAATTGCTGTATCAGTCAATGGGAGAGTAACTAGTGAGCAATTTGGAGATGTTCGCAGCCTTCCGGACAGTCAAGGTTTTTTTGGAGAAAAAAATCCAGTCAATTTTGATCTAAATCGATTTGAGTTTTCGATTCGGTTCAATTTGTTTAAGTTATTCCATTTTTATCATAAATAATTGAATATTCAAATTTCGAGTAAAGTCGGATTCATGCAAGTTAAAAACAAAATTTGAATTTTGACAAATGCGCCTCTAAATGTCTACTCTATGAAGGCATACATGCCACTAAAGGAGAGGATATAGATCTAGAAGAACTGTACCTCACAGGTTAATGCATGCTTTATTTAAGCCAGTGGGTCCCCAACTGTAGGGCTTGAGATTGACGTAGGAGGGTGAGTCAAGATCCTAGTTCTCCTAAAAACATATAAGAGCCCATCTAGTAGGTCAATAAAGGTGGCCATACGTCAGCAGCTTATTGGACAATGTATGGGGCCATCCAAAAGGCTTCCCCATTCGATATCTGGCAGAAATTCAATTGGGCAGTTTTAAAAATCCCGTTGTTGATGCGGTCCTCAATCCAAATGCCTGTATTCTCTTCATTGTGACTCGATTTTTGGGCTTTAGGGCCCACAATCAGCCCAAACAAGGGGCTCTTTGTATGTATGATAAGCTTAAGGCTAATGTTTGGGGCATAAACTAGATATTCTATGACTGAATGACATAGACATGGTATAGAATTGATTTCCTGTATCAATAAGATTATTATTAACTAAGATGGCCCTAAACACATGATGGCCCTCCAAAGAAGTCTTGAAATAAAAAGTCCAAGAACCACTAATTCAGGGGCTGCACAATAATAATAAGAATAATAATAAAGAATCATGTCAATAGAGAGCACCGTGACATAACAATAACCAAATTTCTTTGAGGACCACATCCCACACCAAGGGCCTCCAGCAGGACAGCATTGCAGAAGAGTGGTAAACAACAAGGTCCCAAGATTATGGAGTTAATGCTGAGCCAATGGTATCCAGCAAGACAACCATGATCTACTAAACATGGAAAAACCTGCTGGTTCTGCAGGTTATACAGACTATTAATGGGAACCAAAGGCCAATGGGTTCCTTATTTATTGGTCAAACCCAAAAACATTCCAAAAGCCCCCATAACATCAAAGCATTCAGAGTCCCACCAGTACCACTCCTTTTTAGAAAGCTTTTCAGGTTCTACAAGAGTCCATATTTATTGCCTCTATTTACCTACAAACACAGACACAATAGAAGCCAATAAAGCTGTGAGACGATGGAATTTCTTTTGTAGTAGTTTCGTTATTAAGCCTACAATTCATGAAAGGAAGGCGGCTAGAGAACCAATGAGCCTGTCCCCTCAAATCCTGTTCTTGTTATTTGACAGTTCAAGAAGATTTAGAGGGATGCGAATATCCATCAAAAGAAGCTGAATCAGCAACCAAAATCCTCTTGTGTACAGGCAGCTTTAGAGCCAATCAGCTGACCAAGAAAACATTTTTTGTTTTCAGCTATGACCACCCAAGTGGTAGACCAAGCATGGCTGATCTCATTGTGCAACCCAGACCAAAACTTAAATGAGTGACCAAAGCAGGTGCATATTTTTTCATTCTTTGCTTGGACGCAAGTTTTGGTTGCATAAAAACCAGATGTATTGCCAAACAGAATCTCCTGTAGTCCACATAGGGGCTACTAAATGGCCAATCACAGCACTTATTTGGCACCACCTGGAAATATCGTCATGAATGTGGCTCACAAGTACAATAAATTTGGGGAACCCAGAGGCAATTGTCTAGTTAAAGAGAAGCCTGCCATATGGTGGGGGTTGAATCCAAAGTCCCACTCATTGTTATCAGTCAAGGGGTAAAATAAATTATACATTTTTAGTTTTTGATTATAGTGCCACCAAAACATTAAACATTTCATTTTGAGGAAACTTTACTCTTTAACCCTTACACATACATTGCTCTGCACCAGAAGATGAAGTTCTAAGTTCGTACCTCATAAATACATTTCAGCAATATCTCACCCTCCAGCCTCCCCAAATTCCATTGTTTGCTTACAGAACTGAATACGGGCCTGGAGGCTGCCGTCTCTCCTCTCCCTGCCAGAGGAAACCTTAGACCTTTCCTTACTGCAGGCCAAACATAAATACCTTTTCCATTCTTTCTCATAATCTACGAGCCAAACTCCATGTACTCTGCCTGTAGCACCAAAGTCTGATCTGTATTGCCCCCCAAAGCGGTAACTTGCCATATATTAATGCACATGTTGTAGTTAAAGGGTTTATCAGGTTGCCACCTGGTCCATAAAAATGATGCGTAACAACGTCAATGTTAATAGGAAAAAACAGCAAGAATATAGGAAGGACAGTATTTTTTACTGGAAAAGGTGGCAACCCTAGTTGTTCACTTAATTAACTTCTAGTATGATGTAGAGAGGGATATTCTGAGACAATTTGCACTTGCACTTTATTATTTGTAGTTTTGGAGTTATTTAGCTTTTCATTCCGCAGCTCTCCAGTTTGCAATTTAGGGACCAAATTACCCTAGTAATCATGCACTGAATTGATGACTGGAATGTGAACAGGAGAGGGTCAGAATAAAAGGATAAATAATAAAATGTAGCAATAACAATACATTCTGGTCCTTACTGAGCATTTGTTTTAGATGGGGGTCAGTGACCTCGTTGAAAGTTGGAAAGTGTCAGAAGGCAGCAAATAAAAAAAAAACTATAGCCAAAGAAAAAATGAAGACCAATTGAAGAGACTTAACCCAAGGAGAACCACCCCTTTAATATTTGGGATGCACCGAATACACTATTTTGGATTTGGCCCAACCCCCGAATAATCCCTGAAAGATTGGATGAATAACGAGCCGAATCCTAATTTGCATGTGCAGATTAGGGGTGCAAAGGGGAAAACATTTTTTACTTGTTTTGTGACAAAAAGTCATGAAATTTCCCTCTCTCATTTGCATATGAAAATTTGTATTAAGATTCAGGTAGGCCAGGCAGAAGGATTAGGCCTAATCCAAATCCTGCTGAAAAAGGCTGAATCTTTGCCAAATCCTGGATTCCGTGCATCCCTAGTAAGGGATACTGTCATGGGAGAAACTGTTTTTAGTTAATAGTGCTGCTCCAGCAGAATTCTGCATTGAAATCCATTTCTCAAAAGAGCAAACTGCAAATTTCATTTTGAAATCTGACATGGGGCTAGACATATTGTCAATTTCCCAGCTGCCCCAAGTCACGTGACTTGTGCTCTGATAAACTTCAATCACTCTTTACTGCTGTACTGCAAGTTGGAGTGATATCAACCCCCCCCAGCAGCCTAACAACAGAACAATGGGAAGGTAACCAGATAACAGCTCCCTAACACAAGATAACAGCTGCCTGGTAAATTTAAGAACAACACTCAATAGTAAAAACCCATGTCCCACTTAGGGTTGCCACCTTTTTCTAAATAACTTACCGGCCGGCGGGGGCAGGACCAAAAAGGGGCAGGCCGTGACGCAAAAAGGGGCGGGATCATGACACAAAAGGGGCGGAGCCACGGCAGCGATCGGGTGAAGACGCGAGAAAGGTACGTTTTTTTTAGATTTAAGGGAAGGCAAGGGCCTTTTTTAAGGGGTATTACAAATTTACCGGCATCTACATTGCCGGTAAATTTGTAATACCAGCCCCGGCCTTGGCTGGTGTTTTACCGGCTAGGCCGGTAAAATACCGGCCGGGTGGCAACCCTAGTCCCACTGCGTTCTATTCAGTTACATTGAGAAGGAAAAACAACAGCCTGCCAGAAAGCAGTTCCATCCTAAAGTACTGGCACAAGTCACATGACATGGGGCAGTTGGGAAATTGACAAAATGTCTAGCCCCATGTCAGATTTCAAAACGTAATATAAAAAAATCTGCTGATTTCAGTGTAGAATTCTGCTGGAGCAGCACTATTAACTGATACATTTTGAAAAAAACATGTTTTCCCATGAAAGTATCACTTTAATATAGATGTGTCTCTTGTTATTGAAAATATATGATTATAGAGCTTGCAGTTTCAGCTTCACATTCCCTGCCATTGTCACAGCATTCCAAGCCACAATCCCTAAGCATTGTCATAGCCTGCGAAGAGGGATATAGCAAAGATACCAGAGTAGATATTCCCTTGGGCACAACAGGAAAAGTTGAGGGTTCAGAGGTCTTTAAAACATCCCACGTCTGATCAACTGATTGATTGAGCTGTATTCATACAGGAATAACTTGACTAACAACCTCTTTCACATGTGCCTTCCCAGCACTGGAATCCTCCACCAACACATAAGTCGTGAAAATGTTTATTTTTCTTCCTACTAAAAATTTGGATTTAATAGTAAAAAAAAACACTTTTTATTATTTTTAGCATTCGGACTTTGATAAATAACCCTCTTATAGTTATTACTCATCTTTCCTATTCATACTCAGGCCTCTCCTATTCATACTCCAGCCTCCTATTCAGATCAATACATGGTTGCTAGGGTAATTAGGACCCTAGCAACCAGATGGCTGAAACTGCAAACTGGAGAGCTGCTGAACAAAAAGCTAAATAACTCGAAAACCACAAATAATAAAAACTGAAAACCAATTACAAATTGTCTCAGAATATCACTGTCTGCATACTATGCATATGGGGCAAATTCCCATAAGCACGAAAATGCGCTAGCGACAGCTTCACCAGCATTCACCGCACTTCGCCAGGCGAATTTTCACAAGCGCTATGCAAATTCACTAAGATGCGAGGGGCGGTGAATGGTAGCGAAGTAGTGCTACCGTTACTTCGCCAAACAATGCGCATTTACTTTAGCGATGCCTAATTTGCATACGGCACGAAGTTGAAAGTATAATAGAAGTATATGTTACAGCCACTACATTCCACTACACAAGCCCAGGAAACCTTTAATAAATAAAATAAACTTGTCCTATTGCCCTAAACATGTGCCTCCTGTATAGTTGTGTTGCCATATGTTAGGAATTGTAGGGGGGAAGGAGGGTAACCCCAAAAAAATTTCGCTCTTTTTCAGACTATCACCCTAAAAAAAAGTAAAATGCCAGCGTTTTTTGGGACTTAGAAAAAATTTAAAGTTTGTTTTTCAAACTCCTATCTATTGTATTGAACTTCACCAGGTCTGACCTGGCGAAGTAAAGTCTAGCGCAAGAGGTAACGTTCAGTAAAATGGGCATCTTAGTGAATTAGCGTAGTTACATCCCTTCGTCAGTGCGCAACTTCGCCTGGCGTAAGTCTATCTATGTCGCTAGCGAATTTTCGCCAGGGACACTGTTAGTGGATTGGCGAAGTTGCGAATTGACGTCACGCTGGCAAATAGGCGCTAGCGTTAGACGCTTTGCGCTTTAGTGAATTTGCCCCTAACAGTTAATTTAAAGGTGAACAACTCCTTTAAAGCGCCACAAGTGGTGGAGTGACTCATGGGCTTTTATGTAGCGAATAAAAACACTTGGACACATTTTCTTTCTCTAATGTTTCATGCGTGAGTGTGTCAGACACTATAAATACAATATATTTTATAAAGTGTTATTGTTACCACATGCTCCTGGCAATAAGTGTGAGCTGTTTACTTTCAGAAAGTCATTTAAACAACGTAGTTTGCTTATATTCCATAGAGAATGGACATTACACGGGAATGGGATCTGGCTAATGTAAGGCTTGTTGTCCGTGGCTTTTTTCATCTTCCGCATCTCTATTAAATCAGTGCCAGTCGCCTGAATAAACCATTATTGTTAGTGATTGGCGAATGTATTCGCCTGGGGCAAATTTGCGGTGAATTCCCGCGATTCGCTGCAGGCGAATAAATTTGCGAAACGCGGGCGTCCAAAACGAGACGTGGTAGCATTTCACAAATTGTTCGCCGTATTGCTAATTTCTCTAAAAATTCATGAATAAAAATTCGGCGAAGCGATATGACCCAGATCCGCTAATTACTGTAACTTCCAAGCAGTGAGAATCGCCCTTATGCTGGATTGGTCATGACACATAAACTGTGCAGCCTGATTGTCCGACCCCTGCAGCTGCAATCTTGCTAACCTTGCTGCAAAGCTCCCAGACAGCAGCTATGAATTTTTTTTTTTAGGAGAAAACTAGAAGCTGCAAATGCAGCCCCAGATAAGAAGCTTGATGTACTTCAGCTTAAATTTTGAGACAGAGAATTAAAGGGCAAGTCAACCGCAAAATAAAAAAATTGGCCTATTAAAAGAAAACACAATTCCCAAGTTCCCAACATACTTTTATATTACTGACACATCTCCCAACTGTCCCGTTTTTAGAGGGACAGTCCCTGTTTTGACAGCTCAGCCTGCAGTCCCTCATTTGTACTGGAAAGTGACATTTTACTCTGCGCTGAACAGCCAGAAAAAGAAACAAAGTTTCTAACTTAATTGGCTTTTGGCAGAGAGCTCAGAACTGCCAGGAGGTTCAGATAAGATACTTTTTAAACAATCTCTATATAAGGAATATAAGATAAAAAGTTAGAATGACACCTTAAAGGGCACCTGTTGGGTAAAAATGTCATCTCCAACCAAAATGTCGAGAAAATCAACAAATGATCTGAAAATCATACAAAACTAATTTTCATGCAGCTTTATCTTTGCGTCAACGGCCAGTTTTCATCCCCCAGCAAAAGCCAGGTCTGTTAATCAGCTGCCTTGTCTTACATTGTATCAACAGTCTGAGCCCCCAGTGCAGAGAACAGACACACACTGATTTCAATAGCAATACAAACACAAATAACTTCAACACCATAGACAATATATAATGAACGTGTATTGCAAAGTTGCTTAGAAAGAGGTTTTCCTTTATTAGGCAAAAGATTACATTTTGGGTTGCAACACCAGGAGGTAAAAATTGCCCCATAGGCATATACAGATATTCACTTAGTCGACATTGCCCCATTCTATTTATCTATAAACACCTTTGGTTTGGTTTTGGACGGATTTCCGTAGCCCGTGTCATGGACAGGTCTTCTCACATTCTGCGTAGCTAAATGCAAACAATTTCTTGTTCTTAACGGGATTAAAAAAATTATTATTTCCTTATGGCCACGACTGGGCCGGTACTATTTGGGTTCAATAGCCCTACATCCACCACCTGGATCATCTGATCATGGGGTGAGACCCTTGCAGACTGAGCCAGCAGCTTATTAGCCCACTCTATAGACTGCCAGGCCAATATGGCTGAAAACCATCCAGATTTGTATCAGGCAGGATAGAAAACAGTGTCTGGCAAAGGGGGGACTCCCTAGGACCCTATTATGATCTGATCATTAGTAGGGATGCACCAAATCCAGGATTCGGTTCGGGATTCGGCCTTTATCAGCAGGATTCGGATTCAGCTGAATCCTTCTGCCTGGCCGAACCGAATCCTAATTTGCATATGCAAATTAGGGCCAGGGAGCTAAATCACGTGACTTTTTGGCACAAAACAAGGAAGTAAAAAATGTTTTCCCCTTCCCACCCATAATTTGCATATGCAAATTAGGGTTCGGATTCGGTTCGGTATTCGGCCAAATCTTTCGGGAAGGATTCGGGGGTTCGGCCGAATCCAAAATAGTGGATTCGGTGCATCCCTAATCATTAGCGACTGCTGCCATATCATCCCCAATGTGAACACACAATCACAACAAACACATGCACAGAAGGATAAGGAACTATACTGATCATTCATGTTCAAGACCAATGGCTGGGGAGAAAATGTCCTTCTGGTCTCCGGCTTTGGAATGTTTTTGCCAAAATGCATCAGCTAATAGTGCTGCTCCAGCAGAATTCTGAAATTAAATCTATTTCTCAAAAGAGCAAACAGATTTTTTTATATTTCATTTTGAAATCTGGCATGGGGCTAGACATATTGTCCGTTTCCCTGCTGCCCCAAGTCATGCGACTCATGCTCTGATAAACTTCAATCACTCTTTGCTGCTGAACTACAAGTTGGAGTGATATCACCCCCCCCCAGCAGCCTAACAACAGAACAATGGGAAGGTAACCAGATAACAGCTCCCTAACACAAGATAACAGCTGCCTGGTAGATCTAAGAACAACACTCAATAGTAAAACCCATGTCCCACTGAGACACATTCAGTTACATTGAGTAGGAGAAACAACAGCCTGCCAGAAAGCAGTTCCATCCTAAAGTGCTGGCTCTTTCTGAAAGCACATGACCAGGCAAAAATGACCTGAGATGCACCTACACACCAATATTACAATAAAAAAAAAAATACACTTGCCGGTTCAGGAATGAAATTTTATATTGTAGAGTGAATTATTTGCAGTGTAAACAGTGTAAAAACGACATCATAAAAACCATGACAGAATCCCTTTAATATGTGTAATCCGTGATCTGGAAACCCATTATCCAGAAAGCTCACAATTACCGGAATGGTTTCTCCCGTCCACTGTGTAACTGTATTCAGCCCTGGAAGGGCAAATATATACATCCAACAGTCAATCACTATATTGTTCTAGCAGGAAAGCAATTAAAGTGTTTTAATGTATGGGGGGGGGATACATGATACAGAAGAGATGTGCCTGTCCCTTTTTGTGGCAGAATAACCCCTAAACACAGCGGCCTCAGTATGAGGCTACAATTTCTGGCACATTATTAAAGTGTCATATGATTTTACCTCTAATTCATGGCAGGTAATTTCCCCTGCGCCGCTGCTGTTCCAAATAACTGTCTCGCCCAATTCCCAGCACCTTCGTTCCCAGCTAGTCGGCCTCCCCTGCCATTGTTTCCACCACTTACTGCGCTGGCTGGGACATAGTTGGGTGATCAAGGACACGTAAGTCTGGTTTTTAATCCTTGTGGGTCAGGCATTTAACAATAATAATAAAAATAAAAAAACTCAGGTCCATTGTGTTCTGCCTGTTCTGCTCATAGGAAAATGAAGGTAAGGAGTTGCAACTATTAGGGGCAGATCAAGGGTCCAATGTCAAATTTTTTTAGTTTTTTTTGTGGCAAAACTGTCAAATTGGATCTGAATTCGATTTTTGAGATTTATCATACTCTGGCCCTTATTAAGAATACATTCCGATTGGCCAAATTTTGAATTCATGGAAGTTTATGGG
>CM044444.1:7004770-7015030 GCA_024363595.1 Xenopus borealis | reverse complement strand
TATACACACACACATATTGTCAGTCACTGCAGTGGATTTTTCCCTTTCTGTTTCCCCCCCTAGAAACCTTACAAATACATAAACACACCTGTATATGAAATCATTGGCATTTACAAGCTATCTTAGTGTTTTTATTGGCAGCTCACATGGATTGCAGGATTCGGGACAGACTAGACTTCTGTCTCAGGATAAAAGAGGGCGCTCTGGGGCTCCCCATTTCTCTCTTGGAGGTAATCACCTCCCCATGGAAAAAAAAAGGTATTTCTACATAGGGTTTATTTTTCCATTCATCAGGATGGAGCAAACTGCAGCCTTCCAAATGCTTTTTAATTAGGTTATCCGCACATTTGTGTATGCTCAAATGACTTGGAGCAGCTGTGATTGCTCAAATGAGGTGACCTCATAGTGAAAGAGCACCCCCAGAGGAAAATTAGTGCAATGCTTGCTCAACTTTACAGATAAATAAGGGCTAGTCCACACGGGAAGATTCAGGGAGATTTATCGCCTGGCGACTAATCGACGTTTCTTTGGGGCAACTAAGAGCCGACACTCAAGTCCTGCAGCGGCGAAAATACCCGAAGTCACGAAAGGAGCCGACACTGAAGTCCTGAAGCAGCGAAAAGACCCGAAGTCTCGAAAACAGCTTTAACTGAAGCCACGAGTTCAATTCTACTGACACCAATGTGGGTTTTTTTTTTTTAATCCCCTGGCCACCAATGTTTTATTTTAATACTCTATAGGCCCCTGCACCAATAATTTTTTAAAAATATTATTTGTGCCCCATTTTTTTTGTAACTTGTAAGGGGGACCCTGGGGCCAATGTTTTTTAAAAAAATATATTTTGGGGCCCCAATTTTTTTTTTAATTTGTGAGGGGGGGGGCCCTGGGGCCTAGTTTTGTTAAAAAATATTTTTTGGGGACCAAGTTTAACTTGCAAGGGGGGGCTTGGCACCAGTGTTTTTCTTTAAATATTTTTTGCGGACCAAATTTTTTTTAATTTGTAAGGGGGGGCCCTGGCGCTAATGTTTTTTAAAAAAATATTCTTTTTTTTTTACCAATGTTTTTTTTTATATTTTTTGGGGCCCCAATTTTTTTAAAATTTTTATGGGGGGCCATGGTGCCAATGTTTTTTTTTTTAACTTATAAGGGAGCCCTGACCATCAATATGTGTGTGTGGGGGGGAGGTTTCTTTTTTAGTGCTGATATCTGTGTAGTCTTTTAACTTTGATGTGGAGTAGGTGGGATCAGGGGTGGGGCTTGGGTGTTAGGGTGGGTGGGGCCCGGGTGGGTGGGGCCCTGAAAATATTTGCTGTGGAGATCCTGTGATTTCTAATGGTGGCCCTGGAAGCGGCGATTAGTCGCCAGGCGACAAATCTCGCTGAATCTTCCCGAGTGGACTAGCCCTAAAGGGGAAGCACCTGCGAGAAGCATGGAAGGACTTTGATTGTACTCAGGTAGAAAAGACAAAGCAAGTATTGTTCTTTAATTCCATAATTGGCCGGTGCAAAGTCCCTTTAACACAGCTCGTTGCATGTCTATGCAACTCATTCATTTTGTTTACAATCAGATTATTCACTAATGATGAGGGGAATGCCATCTTCAAAGAGACAGATATGGGCACTATCTCTTTAATTATCTACCAGTTGGATCACAGAAGAGACTAAGTGGTTTATGTCTTCATGGAGATAAAACAAACTTTTGATCTACCCCCCCCCCCGTGCCACCAATAGAGTGTTATACAAACCCAAGGCTATTTTTATCCATAAGGGTTGGGGCACACGGGCAGATTTGGGGACATTAGTCACCCTTTGACAATTCGCCTTGCTTCGTGGTGACAATCTCCCCAAACTGCCTTCCTGCCGGCAAGGATGAAAATCGCAGACGGGATATCACTCAGAATGCTTTGTTTACCCAAAGTTTCCTTGTAACCAGCAAAAAAACTCCTTTACTGCAAGCGACTAATCTCCCTGAAATGCCTTCCCACTGGCAAGTATGTGAATCGCTGGCAAACTGAAATGATACTTATGCCATCCCGCCGGAAATCCAGCGGTGGGAAGAAATTTTGGGGAGATTAGTTGGCTGTAGGGTTGCCACCTTTTCTTGAGAAAAATACCCGCCTTCCTATATATTTATCTGTTTTTCCTATTAATAACATTGGGATCAACCATCAAAAATACCGGCCAGTCCAGTAAAATACAGTCCAGGTGGCAACCCTAGTTGGCTGCAGTAGAGGAGATTTGTCAGTGGGTGACTAATCTCCTCAAATCTTGTCGTGTGCCACCACCTTAAAACCCGCTGAACAATGGCTGTGGGCAAAACATGGGACCTCTGGGCAGAGCAGATATCGGGGGGTATTCCAGCCAGGAACCCTGTGGCAGAATGGGCTCCAAGACAGGAAAACATCTGTTTTGTGGGTCAAAAATGGATAGGGCTTGAAGGGAGTGGTGGGGTTTTGTTTGGAGAGGTTTTGTCATATTGGGGTATGTTCAAGGCAGTAGAGGATTTGCCTAGGTACTGTATGCACTGGGCATTTTTTTTAATTGAGGCCCTGCTAGCAGATACGTTGCTTCAGACCAAGGCAGCAGCTTATCTGCCTTCCCCAACTGCTTCCCCAATACCGGGCCAAAAATTGGAATTGTCTCAGAATGTAGGTGGCCAAATAGGATAAAGATCTGCTTGATTGGTGCCCTCTGCAAATGAGTGAGTACAGTGTTGGACTGGGGGACCCAGGGCCTACTGGGGCTGCCACTTTAGGGGCCCCCCACATACCCCTGGCCCCCCTCTATCAGCAGTAACGGAACTAGGTGGGGGCAAGCCCTGGTGCGGGCCCCCACCCTAGTCTGTGTCTGATTTACCCGCTGCTGCAGCCGAAATCCAGCCGGCTGCAGCGGCGCAAAACTGCCGGGGGGGCCCTGCGGGGACGATAGCGCTGGCCCAGTTGCACCCGCTGCTCCCCCGGTAGTTACGCCCCTGTCTATCTTTCCAGTAGCTGGCGCTACAACGTCCCCTTCTTCCCTGTGTATCCCCTTCTTCTTTTCCCTTGCCACTGCAATGGGTGGGGGGAGGTGGAGTAAGGGATAGCAACTGTCATGTCAGTGGGTCTGGGTCACTGGGGCCCACTGGGTCTTTTCTCAGGGTCCCAACAACCCATTGTGATCCTGAGTGGATCCTAATGTGTATGGCCGACTTTAGTAGTATGGAGACTCATGATAACTGATGGCAGCTTTATAAAGGGGGGAGTGTCACTGGGGGTGGAGATAGTTATACCTCTACAGGGGGGGTGCTTCCCATTGCAATTGTGGGAGGAGATTTAATCAGATCCTCCTAGATACACCCTCCTTATAATGAACTCCAACCTAAATATGGGCAAGACAGAAGCTTTGAGCTTTGTATACAGGGCTCATCATGTCTTTACTTTGCTTTTTTAAGACATGCAGTCTCAATGGTCCAAATAGACATTTTACTCCCATTTTGCATGAATTGCTCAGTTTTCCTATACGAGTGCATTGGATACAATTAAATAAGAGCAGGCCAATCCCACAAGCACCATCCTGCCCAGGCTTACCTCATGGGGTCCATTTTAATGCAATCTAGAAGTGAAGAATGGCTCATGAATTAGCACTCCCCGGTCAGTTCCCTTCATTTGCATTTGAATTCGGCACTCATTGTTTATTCCCAAAACATATTCTGTGACTGAGAGAGCCCCGGGGCTATAGCACTGAAATCCTCTCTCTCCAAACAAACACAATCCCTTCTGCTATTTGGGGACGGAAAAGAGAAATTCATTTTAACAACACATTCAAAATGTCATTAAAGGGAAACGGTCATCCAAGAACAAAATTTTCCATTTTACCTTTCTGCAAAAGGTAAATGAAGTAGCGTTAGATATGGCTACTAAAACTAGGTATATGTGAGATCTTATTTGGCCAACCATATGCTTGGCCACATCATGTCACATGATCATAAGATATGCCTACGAAGAGAAGACCAGGCTAATACAGTGTATTTCCAGTGGGACTTTCTACTCTACCCAATGTATATCTGGATATTTTTTGGGAAGAGGGCAGGGACCAATAAGCTTCCAACTTGGGAGTTATTGAGAACTATACATAGCGGCCTATATGGGTTATCCACCTGTACTGGCTCTATGGGTGGTTTTTAGAAGTTTCTCTAGGCTGGTCATAGAGAAACTGCCCCATATGATATAAAAGGACTCAAAATGGGAGGTGCAGATTTGAGGCCCATTAGGAGATTTAAGTGGGGAAAGAGGGAAAGAAACTTCTTTCTTGGATACTCTTCAAACCCCAGCTTGAAGGTCAATTATAGTCTGATATGGAGTGAATACGTAATAATATTTGCCTTGTCTTGGATGTTCTTGGACCTATAACTGAATGGGTGTAACTGATGTTTACATATGAACTAATGAGGGCCCAGGCCAAATGTTGCCGTAGAAAGCCTGACAATCCTATAAAATCACTTGTACAAGGGACATCCGACTTCTGGTAGTTGTAGTTCACCAACAGCTATAACAGATATAACAGCTCGAGGCCAAGGAGTACCTGTGCCAGCTGCCAGGAAATTCTGGGGGTTCTAGAGAACATAAATTGCTTAAATGTCTAATTCCCAGAGGATTTCCCAGCTTATTTCCTTGGATTGTACCTACTGGGCTACATCCGTATCTCATGGTAAATGTGGTTGTTGTACTGCTAGGGGGGGAATAAAACCTACACACACAACAAGACCCATGAGGATTCACTTTAGGTGCCAAGACTTGGGGGCTGAGGAGCCAACCCTTCCTGTGCCAGAGGGGCCACATTCTACTGAGTGACAATTCATGGCAGGCCCCTGTGGCAGTGGAAGATTAGAAGCGTTGTGGTGAAAAGGAGTTTTTAATTCCAAGCTGGTTGATTATATTGTGTTTGGACGGATGTTCTCAGGGTCTCTGAGAATCAGGCTCCAACCTCACAGCTCTGACATTTCATGAGCCAAGTTTTGTCTTGGGGGGGGGGGGAGAGAAGCTTTAAGGCAAAGCATCTCCCAGGCAGCACTAAGAGACTGCAAAACCGTCCCAACGATTCCTTTGTTCCGTGCCAACCCCCCTGCCCCCACGCCCCTGTGCACACACAACATTACACCATCAGGATGGAGACAATACACAATTAATCCTCTCCCTCACACCCTGAGAACTCCAAAGATATGACAAACAAGGAGAGGGTCTTGCCAGGCAAAGGCTTTTTTTTCCCATTAAGGTGAGTGCAGCAAAGAACACATGGGACTGGGAGGCATAGTGGGAGAGGTCGGTGCCAGGTTTGAACCACGGTGCCTGGCATTAACAGACATATTTTCTACTGTCAGGGCCCTTGTCCATTGTTTATATAAAATAGCACAGGTCAACCAGTAGCCCTTGCACTCAATCTCCTATCAGGGTTTGGCTGATGGTGGTTGCTCTGGGACTTCGACAAAAGCTGAAGGCCAGAAGGTTCAGCAGCAGATATACAAACTGTTACTGTAGCCATCTTGTCCTACTGCTCCCACACCATGAGTGTGAGGGACATTTTTTCCCACTGGGGCTCCATTCTAACTTTCATTTGGGCTTATCAACCAGGTGGGAAGGCTGGGAGTTACAGATGAGACCCATTAGGATAGCTTTGGGGAGAAGATCTTCTTTCTGGTATACTCTTGAAAGCCCAGCTTGAAGATCAATTACAGTAAGATTTGGGATGAACATTTATTTGCCTTGTGTGCTCTTGAACCTTCAACTGAATTAGTGTAACAGTTTTGTTTACATATGATGGGAACCT
Source organism: Xenopus borealis (assembly GCA_024363595.1). NCBI lineage: Eukaryota > Metazoa > Chordata > Amphibia > Anura > Pipidae > Xenopus > Xenopus borealis. The sequence continues at coordinate 7,009,229 of CM044444.1, read as the reverse complement.
AATTATGTGTTAATGAGAGCCTGTACAAATGGTGGGTTTTAAAAAGAACCCCCAAAAGCCATCTTGTTACTGCTTACATCTCACTCTACTATATACCATCTCCCGCATTCAGGGCTAAAGGCCCCCATACACTGGCCTATAAAAGCTGCTGACAGAAGGAGTTGACAGCTGATTGGCCCGTGTGTGGGGTCCTCCAAAGGGCTTCCCCGATCGATATCTGGCCGAAAGCCGGCCAGATGTCGATTGGGCAGGGTAAAAAAATCCCTGTTTATTGACCATTCAATGTTCCGACGATCCATATTGCCTGCATTGTGACCCAATCATCGGGCCCTAGGGCCCATGATCGGATCAGCCCAATATTGTCCATCTCAATGTGTGCATATCAGGAGAGAAACGCTAATTCGGCGACATTGCCAGTGTATGGCCTCCTTTATTGCCCATGTGGGGGCAGGTGACTAGTGGGCTATTAATTTGGGCACCCTGGGAAGCTTTTATAACTTAGTATCTGGTCCTATGATTACTTATGGTGACCTGTGTCAGGCCCAGTGTACTCACCCCCTATCTGAAGCCCTTCAAAAAAAAAGCCGTGGTCAGCAGCGGCCTGATCAGATGTTCATAGGCTCCATAACTGTTTAGGACCCCTCATTATCAAAAAATATTTGTATTACAATATTGTGATATCAGTCAGTATCCCTGGTGGACCTTCTATGAACACTGAAACCTTAGCAGTCAATTCAGCTCATGCGACCCTGGGGGGGGTCTGTATGTGTGCGGACAGAGACCAACACTATATTCACTGCTGGCCTCTATTCCTGTAGATGTAGACCATCAAGGAATGATGACCTTGTGTGTAGAAGCCAAGGGCAGTCACCCTGTCTGTAGCCCTCCAAAGAAAGCTCTGATCAGCAGTGGCTTAATGAGATGTTTGTAGTTGCCCTATTAATTTAGGTCCCCTCATTCCTAAAAAAATATCTGGATAATTATCGAATATAAACGATTCCAATCAAACTGCACTTAAAGTGGACCTGTCACCCAGACACAAAAATCTGTATAATAAAAGTCCTTTTCAAATCAAACATGAAATCCAATTTCAAATTTTAATTAAAGCATTCATAGCTGTTTTAAGCTCATTTTAAAATCTCAGCTGTCAATCAAATATTGTCTGACACTCCTCTATGCCTTAGGCAGACAATTACTTTCACTTTCCATTCAGCACTTCCTAGATGTCACTGCTCCCCACACATTCCCCCAGTTCTCTTAACCATTTAATTGTGTAGCCAGGACATGGGGATAGACATCTGGTCCCCAATTCTGGTGCACAAACAAGATTCTGAGATGATACAAGGCTTGTCTTAATAACAGTGTCCACAAAATGGCTCCTGCCTGCTTGTTATAACTATGAATTCCCAGATTGAAGAAAACAAGATTAAAATAATTTATATAGTGTAATTAATGTTCATTTTGCTTGACTAATGTGATAAAATAGTGATTTTGAATATTTTTTTTGGGTGACAGGTCCACTTTAATTAGCGACTATAAGTCAGGATTCCTGGTGGACCTTCTTTGAACACTGAAACCCTAGCAGTCACTCCATCTCATGTGACACTGGGGATCTGTGGGGACAGAGATCAACTCTAAATTCACCAATGGCCTCTAATTCCGTAGATGTAGACCTACAAGGAAGGCAAGAGTACCATGCATTTCCATGAGGTGCCTACAAACTAGTCTACAGGGCAAATGCATTAACATGCTCAGATTGGGTCTGTGGTTCAGGTATATTGCCCAGTGTCCAAACTGAAGTAAGTAACATGGCAGCTCCCCCTCAACCATGCAGGGAAGAATGATTCTGAGCACCCCATTGTCTTCTTCTTTTAAACATATTCCTACTCCTTCCCCAGCACGGAGATACCCCCTGCCACAGCTGCATTTAGCCCTGAGTTGTGCATGTGTAATAACATTGGGCACTCATTGCTAGCTTACAGTATATTGTTGTGACTTAACTTCTACACAACCCAGTGAACAAATACAAACAAAACAACATCCCCACCTCCTTGTAACAAGAATATTTGTTTATTCTATCAGCAGCCGGCACCCTGACGCCTACAGGCCAGCTCTTGCAGCTAAAAAGCTTCAGCTAAAATAATTTCAATCATCAATTATGTTAAGACTAATTAGATTGCAGTTTATTCAGGGGGTGTTTCCAGCCTTTTTGACGCCCGAGGTGGAAGAACTAATGCTGCCCCCCTACCCACCAGGCTTAAATTTCCTGTGCTCGGATGGGGGGGGGGGGGGTATTTACATCACAGCCTCTATTCCATCAAAGTTTTTTTCTGCTGATTCACAGCACATACTCTGGGTTGCTGTCTCATACCATATAATGCATATCTGGAATATAAAAGTAAAAATACAAAGCTAATTAGCTTCACAATACATGGCTGATCAGATGTCAGTGCAGTCTGCATCAGCCCTGTAGCATCAGCTTCTATGGCAGATGAACCACATATTCTGCTTGATGATTTCCAATGATCACTAAGCTTCCCAACGGCTGCCCAGATCACACTGAGCATGTGCAGTGCCACCGACACTCAAAAGATGACCTAACAAGTTGGCAAACAAGTGTAAACAATAGGCTGGGCAAAATTAACCACATACCTCCCAACTGTCCCTTTTTTGGAGGGACAGTCCCTCTTTTGAGAGCTCAACCCGCTGTCCCTCATTTGTACTGGAAAGTCCCTCTTTTCTCTGCACTGAACAGCCAGAAAAAGAAACAAAGATTTTAACTTAATTGGCTTTTGGCAGAGAGCCCAGAACATCTAACAGGTGCAAATAAGATGCTTTGTAACACTTTTGAGATAAGAAAATAAGTAATTGTAACAGTTTAGATAAGGAGAAATATTTTCAAACTTTCATAACCTGTCAAATTTAGTAAAATAAACATGGTAATTAGGGGTTGTGGCCAGAAAATGGGCGTACACACAAAAAATTTGCCGTGCTGTGGGCAAAATAAATTTTTGTCCCTCTTTTTACTTACAAAATGTTGGGAGGTATGTAACCATACTAATATCTATAGGCGTATGGCCACCTTAAGCCTGTAAAATACAGCCTTTCTGGTCATACAGATTTTTAGGCTTTAGTTTGTCTCCTTAGGCTACTAGTCCTTAGGTTACTAGCCCAATGTGGCCCAGCACATACTGATATCTATAGGTGTATGGCCACCTTAACTCAAGTATGTAAAATACAGCATTTCTAGTCATACTCATTTTTAGGCTTTAGTCCTTTGTCTCTTGTGGCCCCTCTTCCAAAGGGCCCCTGAACTGCAGTACCCTCTGATTGGTTCCAGGGGGCGACAGTTATGCCTTAAGGGCCCTTAGATATGGGCATTTGATTTATTCTACCTGCATTCAGCACAAGCTGCATTTGTGGGACACATGAATGAGGGTGCAAGAACAAACGCCTGTGTGTAAGGGCCATAAGGACTGAAGGACTACAGGTTGGGCAAATAGATCTGCCATCTCACCCCTTTAATACTGTCCACAAAATAAATCCACTCCTGCATGGCTCGTTAGCAATTTATTTAGATGCATGTTGCAGACTAAACTCATTTATGTGTTTATTAAATTAATTGCTATTTAGCCGATCAGGACGTGGATTTATTATATGGCCGGTATTAAAGGGGTGAGGTGGCAATCCTATGGGCAACACAGATAGTTGCTTCTATGTCCATCTTGCACTGTGCAACGGAGTTTCTACCCACAAGTAGTATTCTGTAGGAAGGGAATTTGCCCCTGTTTGGACCCCTCTTACTAAAGTTAACTTAAAGCTGAACTGCCCCTTTAAAGGGGAGGGGATTTTATATTCTTTTAATGTAAGAAACCCTGTTTCAGGATCTGTCTGATACTCCCCCCACCCACCCCACCTATGGAGAAAAACTGCACATTTACAGACACAGGGAAATTCATCCAGCAGAGACTGTTTGATTCTTCCATGTAATTTCCCCGGCAGTTTATTTTCCTAGAATCAGAATCGTATAAAAACAAAATAAAAGGTGGTGGGCCCCTCACTTACCAGGATGTATATAAGACAGGGTTAAAAAAAATCTCAGACTGCATCCTCACATCTGACATCATTATTTTCATAGTCTGGTGACTCTGATATGAAGTCATCAATAGAACCCTGCAAATTTGCCATCACTGGGACAAACTGCCAGTTCTGCTGTCCCACCATTCTGTAAGGTACAGCACTGTCACCAGCCCTGGCGCCCCTGTCTAATTGCACATTTGCTATCACAGACACGATAAACTTATCAGCTCTTATGTAAATGGTAGCATTGTGACCTTCAGTGTTATTTCTGCAAAAGCCTCCACATAACATGATAGTATCCTACTGCCTGCTATCCCAAAGTCACACTCCCTTCCCAAAGACTATTATCCACTGTTACTATAGACACCATCTCTCCCTA